>PQMF01000086.1:0-93242 GCA_003004485.1 Aspergillaceae sp. MA 6039 | reverse complement strand
AAAAAAGAAAAAAAAAAAGAAAAAGGCAGAAGAAGCGAACGAGGGCATGAAAGATGGGCGCAAAGAATGAGGGCTCGTAGGCCTTTGCCGCACTGGGGAAATTTCCGCCCGGCAAAGAAAGAAGAAAAATTTGCACACTTCAACGTCCGGTCCTACAAGTCCTATAGCCCTACAGCCCCACGACAGGGAAAGTCGGGTGAAATCGCCATGGCAGAAACTACTCCTGTGCATTTCTTCGACGTTCGCTCCAAATTACCAGGTGTGCATTCCCCCCCTTTACCACCCCGCTGCGATCGCTGAGTACAAGGAAGGATACTGACAGAACAGACCACCTGCGAGCATGGTCCTTCAACACCACCAAGACCCGCCTAGTTCTTAACTTCAAAGGCATTCCTTACACCCAGAGCTTCGTCTCCTATCCCGACATCACCCCGCTACTGCGCAGTCTCGCGGTTACCTCCTACCCCGAGGGCCCCTTCGCCTACACCCTCCCCGCGATCTCCCACCCCTCCGTGCGCTCCAACCCCTCCGGTGCAATGATGGACTCCTTGCCCATCGCCGTCAAGCTCGATCGTACATTCCCGGGCCCGTCACTCTTCCCCAGCGGCGATGCCAGTTATGCGCTGACCCTGTCCGTGGGAAAGCTGGTCAGCAATGCGGTGCTGCGGAGCCTGGTCCTGGTAATCCCCAAGGTCCCGGGGATTCTGGATCGGCGGGGCCGCGAGTACTTCATCAAGACCCGGTCGGCGATGTTTGGCAAACCGCTGTCCGAACTGCGGCCGTCCGACCCTGAGAATCTGCGCGTCATCGTCGAGGGTATCAAGAGGGAATTGGAGACGTTGACGCAGATGTTGAGGGGGAGGCCGGGCAAAACCGGACCGTTCTTTGAGGGCCAGCATGCGTGTTATGCAGACCTCATTCTCATGGCGTATTTGGCTTGGACTGAGAGAACGGATAAGGATCTTTGGCAGGAGTTGGTTACGACTGGGCGCGGGGAGTTGAGGGTCTTGTGGGACGCTTGTCTACCCTGGTTAGAGGCGCGGGGAGAGGAGAAGGAATACCAAATTCCTAAATAGTCAGTTACCTGGAGAAACGCGCATTGAAGATGAGCTTCTGCGTTGGACCGGTGGATTTCTGCACATAAAAATAGAAGGAACCCCCAGAAGTCAATATAAGCGCCTTAATGTATAGAAGTTATAAAATATAAATAACTGAATCAGACGACATAATAATACAGTTTAATGTCCTCTAGCCCGATCGACTCTTGATCAGAGTAACTCAATAACTCAACCATGCTTTAGTTAATTCACAGACCCCGCAAGAAGTTGGATTCCCGAATCTCTTTCCGTCTAGCATCCCGTGCGCTCTTCGTGACCTCCGTGCGCTTCTCCAAACCCTCGGTCGCTTCTGCGAGGGCGTCAGTCGTGGGCTGGTCGCCGCGGTTGTATGAGGCAGGCGTGAGATCGCTGGCTTGGTGGTGGATAGGGATCTTTGGCGGAAGAACAGCAGCCTGGGCGGCGAGCTTCTTCTCGTGACGCTTTCGTTGTTTTTTGTTCATAGCTGACGGCACCAGTTAGCAACTTCCCCACACAACAGCAATACACCCCCGCCAAGCAAGACGTGGGAGGGACCATACTCTTCGGATCAACGCCCCCCTTATCCGCCTTGTCCTTCTCCTCAAACTCCTTCAACAACCCCCAAAGCCAATCCGGGTACTCCGAGTCCTCTAGCGCATAAACCTCCGGCTTATTCTTCTCGTAGTTCAATCCACCCATCTTCATGCCCACCGGACAGCTGCTCGGAACCCGCTGTGTAGCAGATACTTGATCCGTCGGCTGATCTGGGCGCACCTCTGCGTGCACACCTTCGGGGGTACTCAGCGGTTGCGAAATCCCAGGTGTAGCGGAGGACACAGCGGAGGGTATCGTGATATCGTCCGTGACGGCCTGGCGGGGCGCGGACGGCGGAGGAGGAGCGACGGAGGGTTTACCATCACTATAGGCACGGATTTGGCATCGTTGGTGAAGGGTGGGAATCTGGTGTCGGGTTGCGGGTGATGCAGTGCTCCGGGTGAGGGTTTGTTGCGGTTGTTGGAGGAGTCGGGAGAGGATGCCTGACCGGCGGCATCGTTGGCAGATCATCGTGGCAACGTGAATGATAACGGAAGGCCCTCCTTCAATTGATATGAATAGAATCCAGGAGCACTGGAGAGCAATGATACAATGCACGGCACTGGTTGAGATGCAGTGATTCGAGGAACTGCGGGATAAATTTGATGCCAAGCCGGAGGTAGGTCACGTGCCTGGCAAGCTGTATTGGATGAGTAAGTCGGATAATAGTCGGCCCGGAAGATGGATTTGGTTTGCCCTGTGGTTCCCAACCAAAGATCCTAAAGATTTGCTGTGTCAAAATTGGCATTTGTTTACACTTCATGAATACAAAGATACAGTCACCGGCCATGGTCCAGGACTGGGAAACTTCAAATTACGCTTCTTTATGAGGATTGTGAGGAGTTTGATGTTGCTTACTATGTGGAGGATGGGGAGGGATGTCTTTAAGATTGCACGGAGCATCATCATATTTGAAAGACGTGTTAAGTAAAATTAAATGATTTTCCACGAGGCCTCGAGAAATATTATTATGGGAAGATTCATCAAGCCGATATTTGCCTATTGTAGTAGATAGATGGCACCAGTTCGGGTCGGCTGTTCCACTTCAATTATGATCTAGCCAGACAGATACTTTTGTTCAAACACTTTTGACATTAAGCATCACTCTATACCTCCTGAGGCATCTTTTTACTCTTGTTATTCAAGCCGTGGATAGCCCTGTGAAATAGACAATAGTTAGGGCTACTTTGCGTCATGTGACATGTAAGGACAGAGAACTCCCTCCTGTATTTGGCCTCTACCTATCTACCTTACACGCACAATCAGCCATTCAGAATCACCGTATATTATATCGGCTAGCATAGCCTGTAAGCTACTACTAAAGTCACCCTTGTGTACAGCAATAAAGCATGGTCACTCATCTTCAGTGGAATATTCGCGGACCCCGAATGAACAAACTGGTTCGATTCGCTTCAGCCACAGACAGCTGTGGACGCACCTACCATCAAAAGGGCTCCGGCGGAGGATTGCAACTTGGAGGGGCCTACATTCATTGGACGCAGCCGAACATCTGGTACGAAACAATGCACCCCAATAGAGGACGGGAAAGCCGATCGGCTGGACAATGGTAAGGTACACAGCGGCTCCAGCGGAGACTTCTATGGCACCGTGGGCCTCCTGCTGGCTCTATTGTTTGGCGATGCCAACGCTGCCAAAGGGAGAACCCTCGCCCACGAAGCGGGCCCGGCGAGACAGCGGCGTATGATTGAAATCCAGATCCTGAGGTGCAAAGAACAATTCCTCATCATGATTGCCGCCGCTTTCAAATACCTCACTATCACCTTCGATGGCGTCCCGACTGCCAGTAGCCGCGTCTTCGACAGCAGGATCCGGAGCAGACAAGCGCAAATGTATCGCAGGTCTCGCGGGCTGATAGATAAAGTTTTAACAGAGCCTATATTTCAAGCATCTCCTGTGTCAACAGTTTTGAAATAGAGTGGACCTAAAGATACCGCTAGGTTACAAAAAGACCATGGCCGCGATTGTCGGTGGCCTGGGCCTATCCAGGGATCACGAGCCATGGAGAAGAAAGGAAAACAGAAGGAGTTGATGGTTATTAGATAAATGATGTCTCCTAAGATACAGAAATGGAAGGATGGAAGGTCAACTCGGTGATCACGTGGATCCAGCCAAGTGACAGCGATTGAGCGGTCATAACGAGTATTTCAGGTGTCCATCTATGGCAACATGTTTTGCCGCTTGTTGACTTTGGCGAGGATGACTAGAAGGACCTCGACCTCGGAGTTCTCCAACCACCATTCTTTGATACGAGCAAAGCATTCAGGATTGCCTGCCTCGATGACAAAGACTGGGGAGGAGTCCCCTTTGCAACGCGTAATGCAGCCTGTAAAGCTCCAACCCTCTTCTTTCTTCGAGTAGAATTGAGTCAGCGGGCAGTGCGGCGACTCATATGCCTTGCCAGCTCATAATCAGCACTCAAGTTGGACCTTTCAGATATTGCTAACGAGCACTCGTTTGGGGGAGAGCCCTGCGCGCAAGTATTTGATCACCATGGAACGAAAGTTAGCATGAGCCTCTTCATGCACTCCGGCCGAGATTTTGATGATCAGGGCTTAGTTCCTGAGAAATAGGTGATGCAGAGCAGCAGCTGGTTTTCATCTCAATATCTGGTAATTTGTTGACATAGACGGATACCTGAAGTACTCGTTATGACCGCCCAGTAGCGGCCATGGTCTTTTTGTAGCCTAGCGGTATCTTTGCGTCCGCTCTCTTCCAACATAATTTGATGGTATTCGGGGAAGACGACCTGGTTAAACACAAGGTAACAGTTTCGATCCTTAGTGATGATCTCGGTAAGGCGACATTCAAGCTTCTTCACTGGGTCTCCGATGTTGATGAATTTGGTGGGAGTATACCAAGTCCCACAGTATTCATAGATTGCCTTCTTCAGTGTAGCAGGCATATAAAGAAGCTGAAACAGGCAGTCAACATGGTCCTAAGTGCAGCGAAGTGCTTGGATTAACCACGTCTGTATATTTCATGGCTTCATAAGCTCAGCCTGTTTGGGGAACCATCGAGTGCTGAGAATCCTTCAGCCTCAGCGACCTTGGTCATCCGGTCAGCCATTCTGTCGACCATCTTGTTGGTCTTTGTGGCGGTGGTCTTCCGGCATCCCGCGGAATAGTGCGTAGGCCCCTATTATCCGAACCCGAGAGTGGCCATCGTAAGGGTGATGACTACCCTAGATATATTGGTACTGATCCTGAAGTTGATGGCCCACATGGCTCATAATGTGACCCCTTTCCCATTGTCAAGTGTAGACCCCTTAATTGAATTTGTCTTGGAATTGTGTGTTAGATCAGAGAGGCTCGAACTGGTCTGACTAATCTATGAAATCCGTTAGTATTGAAATGACACAATAACCTTTCAAGAGGAGGGGAAAAGGAAATATACTCTTCAACCCACAAAATGGTGTTAGGGTGCGGCCTAGCCACCTAACAGTGCGCTACTACATAAGGTGCCTAGGGATGCCTGGCTTGCGAGAAGCCAGATGCAGCGGTCTTTTGGCCTACCTAGGTTGTCCCTAACAAATGGACAGTGAAAAGGTTAAGAAAGAGGCGGAATTGTTTTGTGGTACTCAGTGAGGACAAGCTCCTCCCAGATCCACTAGGCCAGCCTAGAGGATAGAGCTGGCAGGCTGTACTCGAGTGCTGAGATGCTGTTACATCTACTGAAAAGGTATATGACAGGAGAAACCGGGACAGAGATGAGGAAGAAGAAATCTAATGGAGAGAGGAGTTGAGCACATTTTTACACTTGAACATCTCCAGGTTCATTCACTGCCCAACAGTGTTTCTCAACCCAAAAATGCTTCTTCTATATACATTCACTTCGAAAAAAATAAGGACCTGAGACACTGAGCGCCATTTAATTATCCTAGGCAATGGGACGGCGCATTGTTAGAGTGTTTGCTCAGGTTCCAGATATGGGTTCTATTTGAGAGATGTTTGATCAGGCCATCTGTAAGGTGGTATGTCTCTCACACTCCGCTGTTTGACAGTTTTTTGATGGAAACGGGACTAACTAAAGAAAATATCTAGAGTTATTCAGAGGCTACCTTCTCCTCACAAGACACTTGACGATAATGACACCCAAGCCACTCTAACGTCGCCCAAGCCAGGCAGCATAGACACACTGCCTGCTTCTTCTCAACTGAGGATGATCCTCATTGAGATGCTGACTTTTCCCACCTCCAGCTACACAAGTACTATGATCTGCATGGGCTTATGTTGACAACAAAGGCTGCTGCTCTTACAGAAGCAATTGCCGCAATCCCAGCTAAAGAATTTATCACCTTCTCCTTATCTCCGGGCGCCTTACGCAGACGAACGAAAAGGTGGGTTTGGGCATATCCTTCCATGATATGATTCCGAAGGAATCATTGTCTCTCGTTCCAACTAAGCCTCATCCACGCACGATATGGTCAGAGGTTATAATTTCGAGCGACCAGGGCCTAAGATCGACGTGAACGAAAGACCTATTTTCAGAGATAAAGGAATAAAATGGCTTAGTGTTAGAGGCGGAGCTAAAGTGGACGACATTTCCTCATATTGTCTCTGCAATCCTGAGCAACCTGCTTCATGAGACTCGTTGATGGTTGCAGGATAGCCTTCTTTCTTGTGTCATATATTCTTACCGATAGATATCTAGCTAGAACCCAAGAATTGAATGTCCCATTATCCTAGCTGAGCCTGAGACAATGGGAGCAAGAATTACAAAAAGGATACAGAGAGTAGCAAGAAGAAGTAATATAAGGTCTTCCATTGCCCGATTCCGCTTCCGGCTTCACTGGCCTGGCTGGGGTTCTTCTTGGATCCCCCAGCCTACACCCGGGCCTCTACTCTCGTCTACTTCTATAACCCCTACACTGCTATCACTGAGTAGCCTAAAGGGTTCAGGAGGCCTCTACTGGTTTATTGATGTTCCAGGCACCGAGTGTTCCTGTTGCTACCAGGTTATGCAAATACTAGGGCATACATGGCATATCATAATGATCTCATAATTTGTGTCTAACATACTACTGTATACTCACTATATACTAAAAAGACATTTATAATCTCAACAGCTTCTCGGGATGTACATGATATCAATCTTGCAGTCAGTCGTTACGGTGGCTTGTAAGCAAAATAGCAAAGTAGGTCAAAAAGGGTTCTCCTCTTTCCTTTTCTGTTTTCCTCCCACACCACAGCATTAGAGCACCAGAGCACCAGCTGATCAGCCACGTTGGCAGAACCACCGTTCACAAGGCGGTGGAAAGAGTGATATCAATGTCAGAGTCGAGTTCAAGGTCCTCTCCCAGAAGCAGCGCTTTCTCTAACACTACAAAGGAGGCCCTTGGGAGACTTAATGGGGCGTGCTGGGCCTGCAATTCCGGTAGGCCTCTTAATTGCGCTCATGTGGTGCCCAAAAGCGATGAGGAGGTAATATATTCATTCCCTATTGGGCTGTCATTCATGGAATGAATGGAAAAAGTGCTAATTAGCTGTCCTATGATACATAGATTGAATACCTGAAATCTCTCGGCCTACTCCCGTTCGAAATCGAGAAATCGGAAAACGGCATGAGACTGTGCAGCAGCTGCCACACTCTCTTTCATGATATGCTCAACCCAGGCTGGATATTCGTCCCTGCAGACCTCGACTATTTCATCGACTACGAGCTTGAGGACCGACAAGCGCGCCTCCAGAGTCGAAGCATCCGAGGCCGCACTGTGCCAGGCAAACCTGAGTATCTTCAATATCAGATTCGGATTGGGGCCCAGCCCGCCGGTGCCACCATGCCCACATACACCAGGTATCCAATGGGCCCAGAGCAGTGGGTCACTTCACATCTGGTTACTGGAAATAAAGAATGGCACGGCCACCCACTCGCTGCTATCCGCATGGCATGGAGGGTTTTGGGGGCTGTAAGGAATGACGAGATCCCTGATAACGTCCGGGAGAAGCTATCACGCCTGCTGGACCTCTATCGCGCTCCCCTCGACCAAGGCCAGCACCAACCAGCGGCGGCGCCTCCCAATAACCCTAGCCGCGGCGGCGAAGGAGGCGATGGAGATGAAGACGAAGATGGGGGCACCAATAAGAGAAAGGCAAAGGGGCTACCAGAGACGGGGCCCGGTCAAAGCAAGAGACACTCCCGGCCGCCCATCAAGAAAACCCAGGCAGTGGAGAGGTCCAAGAGGCAGAATGCCGGCAAACGGAAGCGTGTGTTGTTGAACGTACCCGCTCAGCCGCTGTATGACAATGACGACGAGGTCATAAAATGGGTACAAGCGGTGGAGCTGGAGCGCGGCCTTAAATTAATCACAGGAAAAAACTGAGTTTGGGTTGACTATCTCAAATTTGAGCGCTGCTGTTTTTAAATGAAAACCTCGTAGGGCTTGTTGACTGCCGTTTGCTATGTCCATGATACTTCTGCCACAGATGCCTCTTGCGAAACCCTAACAAACTCATACTCTCCCGGCATCCCTAACGAAACTCTCTCGAGCAATTTCCTCACTGGCTCCTCATAATCCGTAATATCGTCTTCCACTGCGTTCAATACACGGAACAACCCATTCTTCAAGAGCAAAAGCAGGAAACGGCTTCATGCGGTTGTTACCCTTTGATTGCTACGGGGTATGACGTCATAGATACAGTGACCTCCATCGAATTTATTTGCACTCACCACTTCCATGAAGAGAGACAAATTTATATATTATGGCATCTTCTGGTTTTTGTATCGTCACCCCAGCCTCTCGAGGGCTGGGATTTGCCCTTGCGCGGTATCTCCTAGCAAATTCCAATCTGCCGGTCGTGGCAACTGCACGACGGAATTGCGATGAAGTCTACGACAGACTGCTGACGGGGATCAATGGCAAGGAAAGACTGCAAGTTCTTCGAGTTGACGTGACTGGTATTTAATCCTATTCGCGTAACCGACTCAGATAACTAATGCCGGTGACAGACGAATCCTCCATCTCCTCTATGGCATCACATCTTCGCCATGTTTATCCCAACATGCAATTACGTTTGGCACTAACATTGCCGGGCGTTCTACACGTTGAGAAATCACCTTCTCAAATCGACGCAGTCAATGCATTACAAAGCTTCCAAGTCAACTCTCTCGGCCCATTGCTCTTGATGAAACATCTAGCGGCATTTCTACCAGCCAAATCATCACCTCCCTTCGAAGAGACAAGGGAAGATGCATTCAACCTCCCCTCCCACGCCATCTATGCCATGATGGCCGCTCGGGTGGGGTCCATTTCGGATAACTCCTCCGGAGGTTGGTATTCCTACCGGGCTAGTAAAGCATCCGTGTTTCAACTGGCGAAGACGTTCGATTTGCATCTCCGCACACGCAGCCGGGATAGGGCGTTGGCAGTTGCTTTGCATCCCGGGACTGTGAGGACGGATTTCACCAAGGAGTATTGGGATGGGAGGGACATGTTGGACCCAAACGAGGCTGCAGAGAGGCTATTGGGGGTTCTGGCGGCGGGGACTCCGGTGGAGAAGAGAGGGCGATGTTTTGATTGGAAGGGGGAGGAAGTAATACCATGAGTCTGTTCTTCTCTATATCTAAAATAAAAGCCAATGAACGCTTGGGGTTTCAATAGGGACACTGAAAATCCCCCATTGAGGATTCTATCCAAAGTAGGCATGGCATCTTGGCTGATGACAATGACAAAAATGTTTGGCTTTGAGGAAGGATATCTATTCAGCGGCTCGACAATATATACATGGACGAGAAATAACTCTATTTATACTTACAAGCCCCTCACCAATTCCAAAATAACATCTACCACCACCCCAGGACTCTCCTGTGGCGCCCAATGACCAACACCGTCAATCAACCTCATCGCACGGAAGTCACTACACACAGTTCCATCCCTCATCCTCTCCAAGGCCCCTGGCTCTTGATAAATGCCCCAATCCAACTTTCCAGACACAAACGCACATGGAATCTCAATCTTCTTGCCCGCAAACACCTCGTAGTCTTTCGTGTACTTCCCATCCTTTGCCGTCCGCACGCGATACCAATTCAGGCCTCCCTGAAACCCTGTCCTGTCGTACTCAGCCACATAAACTGCCAATTCCTCATCAGACAGCCACTCATGTGAACGCTGGACATTCTCCTGGGGTTCCCGTGACATGATATCCGCCACGGTCTCAGGCATGGTCTTATCCAACGGCATGATGTAATAACCTGGTAGTTGGGCGAGTTCAGCTGCTGACCATTCACGCAGCGGGAAGGGCTTGTTCCCATCCCATGATCCACTTTTGAGATAGAAATAGCCACGCAGGAACTCGTGGAGGCCCTGCGGGGGACGACTCATCTCGTCGTTCGCGGGAGCGGTGGAATAATACCATTTATAATGTTTGCGGTTGTGAGAGGCGAGAGCACTGTGTATATCGCCTGCGGAAGACTCAGAACCTCCTTTAACTCCGGCTTGTTCTTGTCCTGAGTCATTTGCGGTGTTAAACGGTGCCTCCGGAGCCCCGTTGAACGGATGACTGAGGATAACGACACTCTGGAAAAGATCCGGCCTAATGAGAGCACACATAGCTGCTGTAACAGCTCCAGCATCGTGGCCAACCACGCAGTGGACGGATCGGTAACCCAGCGCGTGCACTAGGAGGACAACATCCCGGACGAGAGTCGTAACGGAGAAGTTTGACAGATCCACCTTCTCATAGGAGCGGTCATCGTGGCCGGTAGTACGGCCAAAGCCGCGACAGTCAGGGGCGACTACATAATATCCAGCATGGGCAAGAGGGGGGATGACTTTGCGCCAGGAGTAGGCGAGTTCCGGGAAGCCATGAAGAAGGACGATGAGCGGTCGACCTCGGGCGGGAGAATAGTTGGCTTCTAGAATGTTGACAGAGAGCGGATTGTTCTTAGTGGAAAGGACGACATTCCGAGAGGTTATTATGGGGCCCATGGTGGTGTATTACAGAAGTATACATGTGAGTGAGTGACGAACTTACCTGTAGTCTAACGTAGCCTATCACCGAAAGGCGCAAATAACCGAGAGGCGCAAATAACCGAGAGGCGCAAATAACCGAGAGGCGCAAATAACCGAGAGGCGCAAATAACCGAGAGGCGCGGTCAGCGGCCACCCCCTGATTTTGAACTACACCACCACCTCTTTTTTAATGCTTTTTCATCAATATATTCATCATGGCTGAAGAGACAGCCTCTCAAGCAAACAAGTTCCAGACAATGCCCTCTGTGAAACACCCTCGTAACATTGCCATCTCTCCTCTCCCCTATCTCCTCATCAGAAATAACCGGACAAAGTCAAACGCGCTTCATAAAATATGATTCATTGGCCCACTTCTGCCATGGACAGGGTTCACCACTGCTGTCAAAAATGCCTACAATACACAGCAGTGGAGTAACCAGGTAATTCAGATCGGTGTCCAAGCCAGAAATCTCACCAATGAGAAGTTTTTGTCAGAGATGAGGGCAGGGTTTATGCTTGATTCCAGCAAGCTGCTGGAGAGGTCCTTGGTGCAATATTCAAGGCCCAATCAATCAATATAGCACTAGGGGACTTCAAGTCCAATGGGCTTACATACAGCAAGACACCCAATGTGGTCATGCTCTCTTTACCAGATCTACAAAATGCCAATGCGCAGCAACTAGGAGTTGTCAGCAAAGTCAAGGTACCATAGCTGATAGAGCATCAACTTGACTGGTGTGCCACAAATTCAACTTTGCTGCAAGAGGTCCTTGCACTACCTATTTCATACATGTTAGACCTTGGCTGTGTGTACAGCTTTATCACCAATTACCACCAGACCATATTCTTACAACAAATCCAGGTCGGATCAACTTGGAGAATTGAGCATTCCCCTGTGATCAAATCATCTGTCAGATATGTGCCTACAGACCCCACAAATCAGTCCATTGGACCTGTGTTGACCTTCAATCAATGTCTTCTGTATCTGTCACAACCTGTACTTCCTCGTATCGTAACCTGCTGTACTAGTTAACTGATCACAAGATACTAGAGCTTACCTGGGACTCCAATACCCAGTGTAACCCTAATCCGATATAGTGTAGACAACAATGTATACTCCTCGTGAGTATACCAAAATATGTAGTATGGGTATCTGCCCCCAGTCAGGCCAATAAGAACAATAGACAAGTAATCCTCTGAAAGGTTTAACAAAGAGACAAGTAAGGCCAACTGTGGTACGTATACCAGAGCTGTTGGTTAAGTGCTAATGAGTCGAACTAGTCAAAGGTAACCAATGGTTAAAGACTTTTATTGATCGCGAAGAACTATCTAAGTACATGAATGAGCGTCCTTATATAGTTCTTCCTCCTACTTCATCATCTACTCCCTCGGAGTAGCCAAGGGGGTCGACCCTATCACATCATGTATCTCCATATACTCCATTGTATACTCCCTTGGAGTATATTAGGGAGTAGCCAAGTCACATGATCTCACTCACATATATTTGTGTAGATCCCTTTTCTCCTTCTCTTATAATCCAATCAATCTCTTCATTTCTTTTTCTCATATCGTCACGTGATGTTGATGTGGCTTGGTCTGTAACATCACTCCCCCTCCTTCCAGGCTTTCATCCCAAAAGTCATAAGGCTGCAACATCCCCAGGTAAGTGTGTTAATTCCTTCATCTTTTCTTTATTCTTCCATGATGCCCGTTTCTAATGAGATTCAAAAATGAAATAGGCTCCTTCAGTATCGTTCCATCCTTGATAACGGTATTACCATTGAAAATCCTTGTAATCATTGTTTGACGAGTGGAAAGTTCTGTGTTATGGATTTGAAAAACAAGAATTGTGCTGAATGTACTCATCATGGTTGCAAGTGTCAAAAACAATTTCATAGTGAGCATGACTGGAACAGTGTTCACAGAGATCAGGTAAAGATCACATCTGATCTGGAAAATGCACAGCAAACATGGTTAGAACATTCACAAAAGATGCAAGAAGCAATGTCAAAAATCCTTTGATTGCAGAAGCAACAAAAGTTTCTTAAAGAACATTGTGGTTGCATGTTGGAACATGATTCCCTTCTGATAGAACAGTTGGATGAGGAAGATCCTCCTAGCACTGAGGATCTCCACAAGCTTGAACGTCTTGCCGATGAGCAAGAGGCTGCTCAGCTTGCTGCTGTGTCAGACAATCCTAGTCTGACTCAGATGATGAATTCTCCTTCCTTCTGGGAGAATCTCAATCTTTCCACTGGTGATATTCCTTCACCTTGTCATGACAACCCATCAAGTGCACAATAGGTTCCCAAGTGTTTTCTGAGGTACTGTAACCTTTCCATTTGACAAGATATGATGGTTGTCCATTAATGCATTTATCTTTCAGAATCTTTTCCACTTCATATTCTTCATCACTTTCAATTTCGATGTTTTCTGCTGTTTGAGCATTCTTTGGTGCGGGTTCCAATAGCGATATGTGGAATACTGGGTGTAGGCGTTTCATTGATTCTGGTAGTTTTAGTCGATAATTCACGGGTCCTAATTTTTCTTCAATTTTGAATGGTCCGATTTTCTGGTGGTCGAGTTTCTGACTTGGTCGTTTCGTTTTGATATTTCATTGTAGTAGGAATACTTTCTCCCCCTTCTTCAAGGTAGGTCCATCCGCGTGGCCTTTGTTGTAGTAAATCGTACTTCATAGATTCATAAAATCAATATCCTTCGATAATTGTTCGTGTAGGTTTTTTAATTTTTTCACTGTCTGTTCTGCTGCTTCAGATACAGAGTCACTTTTTCATGGTTGTCCATATAACAGTGGATGATATCTGTAATTGGCATAAAACAGCGTTACTTTGGTCGTCGAGTGTTCTGCATTGTTGAATGCGAACTGTGCCATGGGTAAGAACTTATCCCAATCATCCTGTTTATAACTGATATAATGCTGTAGATATTGTTCAATCGTTTGATTCATTCGTTTGGTTTGGCCATTGGCTTGCGGGTGGTAAGCCATAGTGAGTCAATGGTCAATTCCCATGAGTTTGGTAAGCATTTCCCAAAATTTTGACATGAAGAGCTTGTCTCTGTCTGATGTAATCTTTTGTGGCATTCCATGGTTTGTGATGACATGCTTTAGAAATATTTGAGCCATGTCTGTTGCAGTCATAGTTCCTTTAGATGGTACCAAGTGGATATATTTGGTCAACCTATCTGTGATAACCGTAATAGAATTGTAGTTTCATGCTGATGGTAGTTGAGTGATGAAATCAACTGTTATCCATTCCCAAGGATATATTGGTGCATCTGGTGATTGCATTTTGCTGTAGGGTTGGTGTCTTGCTGCTTTGTCTCTGATGCAGGTTTCACAATTTTTAATGTAGTGTCAGACATTTTTCATAAGGTTCAGAAAATAGTAGTTTCTCGCAATTTGTTCAGCCATTTTTTCTGTTCCAATATGTCTGTGTACTGGTGAATTGTGATGTATGCTGATAATCTCTTGTCTCATACTCTTAGGTATATAGATAAGGTTATGCATAAAAATGATTCCATTGTCACTGGTCGTTATTTTGTTGTTATTAATTGATTCCTCAAGCATTTCCTGAATCATTTTATCCTTTTTAGTTTCTTCAATAATTTTTTTTTCAAGGGCGTCATTTTCAATATGGAATGTCGCTGCTAGGATTTGTTGATTATATCCTATCAATCCATCTTCATTCGATCTTAATATCGCTGGATTCGGTGTTTGCTCTTTGATTTCATAATCAGGTCATCAGCTAAGCACATCTGCTTGTCCATTTTCGTTTCCTTTGCAGTGTATGATTCAAAAGTCATACTGTGATAGTACTTCTGCCCATCTAGCTTGTCTTCGCGTCAACTCTTTGGTTGTCATAAAGAAAGTTAGATTCTTGTGATCCATTTTCACAAGTACTGTGTGTTGTGCTCCTTCTAGATAAACTCTCCATACTTTGAATGCTACCACAATAGCTAGCAATTCCTTGTCATGGATGTCATAGTTTACTTCTACTGGAACTAGCTTTCATGAGTAAAAAGCAACTGCTTGTGGCTTTCCATCAGTTCCTTGTTGTATCATCCTCATTCCAATAGCATAGTCTGATGCATCTGTTTTGATTGTTGTTTCTTTTTCTGGGTCAAACTGCACAAGAACTGGTGCAGTAGTGATTTTCTCTTTTGCTTGCTGAAAGGCTTTTTCTTGTTTCATTTCCCAATGGAACTCCTTCCCTTTTTTTGTCATTTCAAATAGTGGTGTCATCGTTTTCAAGTAATCTTTTATAAATTGTCGATAATAGTTCACGAGTCCTGCAAATTGTTGAACTTCCTTGATGCTTTTTGGTGTAGGCCAATCAAGTATTGCCTTAACCTTGCCTTTTTCCATTTCGATTCCTTTTGTCATGATCCAATGTCCTAAGAACTCGGTTTCTTGAACATGGAATTCACATTTTTTCAATTTTAATTGTAAACTAGCTTTCTCTAGTTTCTTCAACACTGCTCTGATGTGTTGGACATGTTCTTCATAACTGTCTGAGAAGATCAAGATATCATCAAGATAGGCAATGACGAAGATATCTAGGTGTTCTCTGAGTGCCTCATTGATATATTGCTGAAATGATGCTGGTGCATTGGTAAGTCCAAATGGCATAACCAAGTATTCATAGTGTCCATATTTTGTTTGAAAGGCTGTTTTCCATTCTTCACCTTTATTGATTCATAGTCGATAGTATGCATCCGTAATGTCGAGTTTCATAAACCATTTTGCTCCTCTGATTCGATCTTGCATTTTATCAATTTGTGGTAATGGATGTCAGTCTTTAATCATTATTGTGTTGAGTGGTCGATAATCCACACATAGTCATAATCCACCATCTTTCTTTGGTACAAATAGTACTCCATGTCCTGCTGGTGACTTTGATGGTCTGATCATTCCTTTTCACAGCTGTTCATTGATATATTCTTTCAGTGCCTTTGATTCTTTTTCTGACATAGTGTATATCTTTTTGCATGCTGGTTCCTTCCCTTCCATTAGGGGTATTTTGTGATTGTGTGGTCCATATTCTGGTAGTTTGATTTGCTCTGGCTGTTTGAACAAGTGTCAAAACTCTTCATACTCTGCTGGTATGGTTGATTGTTCTGTTGCTGCTAGATCCTTATGATCCACTAGCTCCCATGAGTCTAGGTCATGATCTGCTAATCCATTTCATGAATGATATCCCTCATTGTGTAGATTCTTGGGTATATCTTTGATGGTCGAGTACATCTGGTACTTTTTGTCAGTGTCAGGTGCCCATCCCGCTAATTCTGCTAGCCAATGTCATTCTGAGGCCCTGGTGGCTGCCAATATAATATTTGTTGCTGTATCGCTCGTCTTGTGGCGCTTCAGATCGCATCTGGTATAGTTTTTCTTAGACTTTCTCTTCAATCCACCTCTAGATCGCTTCACGTATCTACCAGCTTTGTTGTCTGTAGATTGTGGAAAGGTGTCAAGCTCCTGCCTTGACCCTGTTGTTCATTGTCGTGGGCATTCGCATTTGTTGAATGTTATTTCTCCGGTTTTCCAATTAATCGTTGGATTGTGATTCCTGAGCCATGGAATCCCCAATACCACATCGTATTGTCCCAGTGGTGTCACATTGAAATTGATGCTTTCTAAGTGACCCATCACAGCCATAGGGACAAATCCTGATTCGTCTGTTAGGTGACCTCCCAAGTTTTCACCATTTAGACCTGAGATAGGCTCTGACATGGCCTTTTTGATTCCTAGAATCTTCAATTGCTCCTTGAAGGTTGGATTCATATAGTTTCTAGTAGCGCCTGAATCAATCATCACTTTGGCTGATTGACTTAGCACTTTTCCTTCAAGCTTCAGGTGATATCCTCATTGCATTGCGGATATGTTCATTGTCCAATTAGGTTTTTGGCCTTGTGGCTTTGGATAATAGTATTTGTCATGTATCCAACATCCATTGTTATAGCACCCTGTCCAATGTTGACTCTTGTGCCAAGGGTGTTCTCAGTATCCTCTGCATGAGCACTTCAGATCCCAGCATGGACACATTTTGTTAAAACACTTTGGTTTTGTCGGAAAGTACTGCACCATGAATTTTTGGTCATAGTGGTTCCTGCAGTTCTGGTGGTGACAGGCTATCCAAGGTAGTTCTGAGTGTGACACTCCTTGCTGATAGTATTCGCTTCCTGGTGTATGTTTCGCCATACCATGTAATGTTTTATGGTATTTTTCATTGTTATTTCCACAAGTAGGACATTTGATAGGATGTTTGCAGTGCTGGAGATGTTGCTCCCAGGTTTCATTTGTTTGTTCCCAGCATTCCAAGTTCCAATGTGGGCAATATTGACCAAAGTTGTGATATATCTTCTTAAATCCCATGGAGAACCTCTTCAGGTTATCTTTGATTGAAAGTGTTATGTCGTCAATAAAGTATGCTGCGATATCTTCCTTTGTTTTGTTATCTTGTTTTTGTTGTTCACTGTAGTCTTTGGACCATAGACTAGTGTTTAATAGTGGACTGTACACACTGGACCTCATGCAGTCTTCATTTTCTTTTTTGTCTGCCAGATTTTTGTTCAATTGTTCATTTTCTTCTGAGGGAGTTTCATACTGAGGTGTTCTGGGTAACTCATGGGGTACCTCCATATTGGGATCATGGCCTTCCCACTGAGTTCTGAATTCTTCGTCAAGAGGATCGAAAACCTTATGATCTTCGTCATGTTGGTTGCCGGGTGATCTCTCAAGATCAGGCTCATTGATGGCTTTATCATCAGACCCATCCGTCCTTGTGTGGGTTTTGTCGCATCTGCGGTTGGACCCCATCATCATTCCATGGGCCAATAATCTTCTTCACTGGAAGACGCTATTTTGTTGATTTCATTGTTGGAAAGTGTTGTTTCTTTCTTCATCAGCTTCCTTAGCTGGCTAGCGCTTGTTTTCACTCTAATCCTTCTGTAGGATTCTTCTGGATCCACATGCTCCCCTTGAGTCATGTGCCAGGCATCATTATCATCAGTAGCTCGTAGCTCCAGCATCACAATTCCTGTGGTATCATATGCTCCTCTTTCTCAGGTAGCATTTATTGTTTTTCATTGATCATTTTGTCATGGTGGACCAGCAGCACATCACTGTCCACAATCCCTTGACATGTGTCCCAGTCTGCCACATTCAAAGCATAATTTCTTGTTTCATCTTCGTTCTCTTTCTCTTTCAGAGATGAAGGGTTTTCATTTTTGTTGCATTGCATCCAACTCCATTGGTCAAGGACCATAGGGATCTTCATACCCTTGGTTTCAAGGTTGAGCTGGGTGTCTATCATTTGCTCAGTAATGGTTGGTCCTTGGATTTCCTCTAAAGGTGTTCCAGGATCTTCCTTTGTCTTGTTGTCGTGATTGTAGGTCATACAACATATTGTCAATCCTAACTGCTCGTGAAAATAGTTTGTTGAGCAAACTTGGTCACTCCATCCAAATGAGCTTCTCTTGGATTTCTGGCTTCAGGATTTCTTCAAATTTGGTGATGTAGGCGTCATCATCCCAGTCTAGGTGAGATATAATTTATTGGAACTTGGACACCAGCTTCAATGCTGATCCAGTCTGTCGAAGTCACCATAGTTTTCTTTCCGCATTGCGTGTGGTGTCGATATCTCCAAACATTCCTTCAAGTTGTTTTTTGAATTCTGCATAGTTTGCGAAGATAGCTTGAGTGTTGTTGTCTTGTCAATCTGTTTGAGGATTATCTTGATAATCCTATAAAATTGGTTCAAACCAGTCAAATGCTGGACCAGACAAATAAGTTGATGCAAAGAGGACCTTGTTGTTGTCTAAGGCAACTCTTTCTCTGTTGAGTCATAGGTACAAGTCCAGTTGCATGATGAAAGCTTGTAGCTTATTTCATGTGCCATCAAATGGTTCCAGAGGTCGAACCTTGACCAATTGTACTGACTGTTGTTCTCGCAATGTCGTAAGTTCTTCCTGAAGTTGCTCCACCATGCCTTGCAATTCTTGATTCATGGGGTCGCGAGCGTTTGCCATAATGAATAAGTTTTTTTAAGTCAAAACATATCTCATAACCGACTCATGTTGACTGGCGATCAATGTGTCACAACCTGTACTTCCTCATATCATAACCTGCTGTACTAGTTAACTGATCACAAGATACTAGAGCTTACCTGGGACTCCAATACCCAGTGTAACCCTAATCCGATATAGTGTAGACAACAATGTATACTCCTCATGAGTATACCAAAATATGTAGTATGGGTATCTGCCCCCAGTCAGGCCAATAAGAACAATAGACAAGTAATCCTCTGAAAGGTTTAACAAAGAGACAAGTAAGGCCAACTGTGGTACATATACCAGAGCTGTTGGTTAAGTGCTAACAAGTCAAACTAGTCAAAGGTAACCAATGGTTAAAGACTTTTATTGATTGTGAAGAACTATCTAAGTACATAAATGAGCGTCCTTATATAGTTCTTCCTCCTACTTCATCATCTACTCCCTTGGAGTAGCCAAGGGGGTCGACCCTATCACATCATGTATCTCCATATACTCCATTGTATACTCCCTTGGAGTATATCAGGGAGTAGCCAAGTCACGTGATCTCACTCGCATATATTTGTGTAGATCCCTTTTCTCCTTCTCTTATAATCCAATCAATCTCTTCATTTCTTTTTCTCGTATCGTCACGTGATGTTGATGTGGCTTGGTCTGTAACAGTATCTTGCTACCATTGCTGAAGCCCAGGGGCTGATTGCCAATCCCACTCCTCGCAGTCAATGGATCAGACGACATTAATCATACTATGCTGCCTAAATACTTTTGTGTATAGCAAATACAGTCATGCAAGCAAGAATCTGAAACAATGTATGCATGCAATTGACCTATGTCTATGATCATATGGTAACTGGAGCTAAATTCGGCAATGAAGACAGACTTCAATAAATTGCATGTAACATCTGACATACTATGCCTTTATTGCACCTGCAGCAATCCCTTGGTTCATATTTTTCTACTAAGCCAGCCAGGAAGGAACAAGATGGCGGATCATACTTCACATTGTATCCTGCTGTGGTTGTTTCCATATTCACCACATCCAGCCATTGACATCTTCGATCCAATCCGCCGTTTCGGGGGATGTTCCTTCCCAGTCGAATCGGCTATCAGAAGGTTGGATGAGTCCATATTAGGAGTAGTTAACATCACCCCACTGTTGAGGTTCGTCAAACAGAGATGCAAGTTTGAATCCGCAGATGTGCCTAAAGATAGTTAGATTATCACAGTCCACATGGAAATCTCGCATAGACCCACATTTGACCACTAGACTTGTCATAAATGATCTTCGATGGACCAGCCATACATGGCATGTACCCGCACTGTAAAAACCTTCTGCTCTCTGTTAGCCCAATGTTTCGCTGTGCGCTAGATCATCATACGTATAGACTTGGTGAAACTTATTGCAGATGGCCTGGCAATCAGCAAAAGGGAGCCTCCAGAATTCGGTCAAATTAAGAGACTCGCCGGCGACTTTTCCCCATAGAATGTACGTGATGTATCCCCCAAGAACACCCTTGTCGTGGACTTTTCAACCTGGAAAACCAGAGCCATTTTGATTGCATGATGACTGTCTTTATAGTTACAAATACAAGGAACCGCAGAGCAATCCGGGTTGTATGAAGACCAAGCGATCAAAGGAAAACAATTGAGGCCATATGGACATACAAAGGACGACCCCGAAAAACTACATATGACGATTAGACAGACAAGAGACAAATAAAATAATCTTTAAGTTGTTCTTCGCATTTCTCGGTAAGAATGGTTGATGGCCCGAACGCTATAGGAAGCCAAAAAAGCAAACACAGGACCAGTAACGATAATAGGAGATTACAAAGTCTGAATTTCAGAAACTTAGGGGGTTAGAGGAGAGTTTCTGGAAGACGGTGACGAAGCCAGTCCCAAGACATAATGAAAAGTGGTAGGCGAAACAAGTACATAAATGCCGTAACGGAACAGACTTGGCTGGGTACAATGGAGGGATGGTCTCTGCTCTGCCCCTCCCAGTATCAATTTTAGAGAGTTGTGGTTGGGAAAGCATTCATGTTCAAGCGTCAAGGTTCGGTGTTGGTTGCCGCTAATGATTGGCCAACGGGAAACTCGGGACGAGTTCTTGATTGTTGCAGTCCATTATCTGAATTCGGGTGTAATTGTCATGAAATAAAACCCGCCATAGGTTTGGCTCGTTGGCGTCTAGCTCGAGACATTAGGATGAATTCATGTAACATGATTATGAAGAGGAAACACTTACAAGGTTTGCCGGGAGGGCGATTCCGGCAGTCGAGGACTAACCACTCACTCAAAAGGCCACTCTTTACCCACGTGTGGTACGCTCCATTCGGTTTGAAATGATTTAGGTGTTCCTGGACCCTGTCGCCATCGCGCAGGAGTTCGATGCCCCACTTTGGTCCGGGTATGTAGAAATCGATTCGCCCCGAATTCGTTCCCGACCATTCGCTACAAATGCCTGCGCCGTTCCTAACCTCAAGCCAATAACAACGGTATAGTTCGTCCTGATACGCTGATTCGCGGGGACGCGGTTGTCCCGATGGACCGGTCCTCCGACCTTGTATGCCACTCTGCAGCATAGTGGCAGAAAATCTCTTGAACACGCAGAGGCAGAAATTCTTCAAATCCATATATTTTGCTAAAGGGAATGGCCGGGGGCTCTCCCGGTTATAAAAATATTCCACATATCTAGAAAGGCCAAAGTTAGATGCAGAGAGAAGAGTTTGAAAGAAGGAAAAGCGTACCTAGCATGGAAATTAGACGGTAAAAAACACTTCTGCCCACCGCCCTCAAGCTCATCGGTTTGTACCCATCCGCGGCTAAAACACGACCACATGCTGGCGTTGTGGCGTTTGAATGGAATCGAGCCATCTCGAAGAATGACCAAAAGGATCTTGACAACGCCTGGCTCGATAGACCCATCGTTGTTTTCTCGCGACGGAAGAGACCTACTCGCTGGAGTACCGCTAAAATGTGCAAACAAAGCATGGTCGTTGTCTAGCGGTTCTTGGACATGACTGAGCAAGATTTCGGATACTCCCCGGCGCTTGAGGTGCGACCGGTGGTACTATGGTGCATGAGGATCAGATGTTAGAAGATGGTAGGAGCCTTTGTCACTTACATTTCTCAGATAAAATACCATCTCGTCTATGACTCCCGGGTGGCCGTTGGTAAGTGCGTATATATAGTTTTTCAGATCGGTACCGAGGGTAAACTCAATACCTGGTCGCCGGCAGGATCTTTCGATAACGTCGTGGTACTCGCCGGGATGATAGAAAAGCGAAATCCTCGGAGAACCCGAATTGTCCGACGTCGTTAATGACACGCGCTGCTCCTTATCCAGTATAGGGGGAGCCGTTCCTGCTGGGTAGCTTACGGCTCCATTTCGAGGACTCCCGTACACACTAAACAGGCAAAACTGCGGGCCTTCGTCCTTGCCAATAAATGTCTTCACGAGTCCGTACCATAGGCTCGGGCCGAGATAAGTCTGTTGCGCTTCATCTATTAGGAATATGAACGCGCTGGTCCGGATATCGTTTGATTGCACGTCCTGATATCCGTGTTTACGGCAAACCTCCGCTAGGTAGACGTCGGCGGCTTTGTTGTCGTCCCACGATTCAATGCGTATTACATCCTTGTTTTGTTGAGATAGTCGGTCGAATAATAAATACGATAGGACCGTCTTTCCTGATGCGGGAGTCCCGCGGACGTGCATGACGCGGTGCTGCTGAAGGAGATCGCCCAGTATTCGTACCGTCTCATCCCGGGGAGAGATCTGTTTGTGGATTTCGGTGAAAGGAACGTGTCTTCGACGGGGTGGACTGGAACCAGGAGAAGAGGATAAGGTCTCTGTCAAAATGTGAATTAGGGTTCCAGGTCAACAAAATCTCGCCGGGAACAGAAGCTCTACCGTTGTAAGCCTTATGTAGTGCCAAGGGATGGCCGCAAATGCACAGCGACGTCTTGTCGAGCTTGGCTGTTTCTGAGATGCACAGACCCGCCGTGCACTGACATGTGAAATGGAGAACATGATACCCACATGCGCCGACTTCCATTTTGACCATCTGAGGAAAGCCTTCAGGCGAAAGTGGCTGGTTGTGTGAAGGGCGTAAGAACCAGTTGATGGACCCCATTGTGACGAAAAGTTCGAAGATCCGAGCAGGTCAAGGTGGAAATACGGAGAATTCGTCTTGAGCAGGAAGGTGCCTTCCTTCCTGATAAAGTAGTTTGAAATGGAGGAAGTCGATTACCGATGGTAAGAACGTCACAATTGCATGAGATCGTAGTACATTTGATTTCAGTATAGGCACAAAGCTCACGACCGATGGACTCTGACCCAGAGAAGGAAGTTAACCCAACAAAACATTCAACATGGAATCGAAGAGGAAGGGGAGGATGGATCTTAATGAAACGAATGGTGATGGTGTATATATCTCTACAGTTGGCTGATCCTGATTGGGTTTAGCACAAATGGAGAGTCGGGGCCCAAAGGGGACTAGCGTTTATGCCTGAGGCGGAAGCAGACATCATCTCTTCTTGCTTATCTTTTGGAAATATCCTTTGTACCTCATTGTATTGCCAATCATGGTGGCTAATCCTCTCCTCCATCAAATGGACCCTACCCAGGAATGATTTGACTTTGGCAATTCCTTTGAAAGCCCTTTGGGTGATCTGGACAATGACCTAACATTGGTGGACTCCATTTCTCCAACAGATTCTGCAGGAGGCTATACAAGAGCCATCAAGGCTACAGCGGCCAGCAAGGTGCAGCAACTGCAATCAGGAAGGCCATAATAGATTAAAATGTCCTATTAGAGAGCAATAGATTCAATAGATTTAATATAGAGCGTATATGGGATAGTCAGTAGTATGAGGCCGCCGCCGCCGCCGCTGACCGCGCCTCTCGGTGATTTGCGCCTTTCAGTGATAGGCTACGTTAGTTTATTATACAAGTAGTTACCTAATCATCATGCCCCGCAAAACTCCGCAAATCGAACAGGCTGATATTTCTTCCCCTTATACACTAATACAAGAGGGGTTGAGGGGTTGGTCGCACATCCCGGGGCTTCGTAGTAGCCAATATGCCCATAGCCAAGTCCAATCGCGGTTCAAATCTCGCAAAGTGCTTCGCTGGTTGACCAGGATGGCTGAGCTCCCTGCGTTCGACGACCTGCCTCTGCGCAAAGCAGGCACTCCAGGGAATGCATGGGGACTTTTCGGCGATGGTGATGAGTGTGGCATGTTGAACCTTTTAACCCCGGACGCGATCACTGCCGCAACAAAGGAAATCCGAGACGGGGTTCGCATTCCCACGGATTTGCCATTGGACTTCATTTCAAAGCCCTTATTCGGACGTGCTGCTTTTCAGCACACCATCAAGAACAAAGCACCTCGGCAGGTCAACGATGACACACTTCATTTCAATACGCAAGTCAGCACACAATGGGATGGCTTTAGGCACTATGCACACCAAGCCTCAAATAAATACTTTAATGGGCATACATTAGATGAACTGCTGGAAACCAAAGTTAATGGGATCCATGGTGAGACATTCACGCCGCAAATGTCTGGCGCATACTGACGTTCCCTATTCGACAGCCTGGGTTGAGAAAGGGGGAGTTGTGGGACGAGGAGTCTTGCTTGACTACGCCTCATGGGCCGAGGCAAACAACATCGCAATCGACTATTTCTCGCCTAATTCGATTTCAGCTGATACCCTTCAAGAGATCGCAACCAGCCAAGGAACGGATCTTCGACGTGGCGACATCCTGCTCATCCGGTCAGGATGGACCAAAGCATTTTCTCAGCTCTCGGACGAGCAGGCGACGGTCTTAGCAAGTCACTCGGTAACTCCGGCGGCTGGGATTGAGTCGTCAGAGAAGACTTTGCGTTGGTTATGGGGCACCGGATTTGCCGCTATAGCTGGAGACATGCCCAGCCTGGAAGCATGGCCATGCCAGAATCTTCAGTTTTGGCTTCATGAGTGGTTGTTAGCTGGATGGGGTATGCCTATTGGAGAGCTGTTCGACTTGGAAAGGTTGAGCGAGGAATGCAAGAGTCGGGGCAGGTGGTCATTCTTTTTCAGCAGTATGCCGTTGAGAGTAAGTCTTATCCGCGATTTGTTTTCTGCGATTATTTTGGATCTGGACATTGACCAACTTGCCCTTAGGTTCCTGGGGGTGTTGCTAGCCCTGCAAATGGGGTGGCTATTTTCTAAGGCAATACTGTATGTACGAATGGGCAGCCCAAAAGATAACCATACGAATGGTATTAAATCTTGTTTGAGTATTGTGTATCATTATTATTTAGGCTAAGTCACTTCAGGTCCTGCTACTTGTGAACCTCGCACTGGTCGCCCCGATCTTTTGTTGATTCGGTTCGACATTATACATATTTGCTTTCTTGCCAGAATCCTTGGTATAGCTTGCTGAGAGACAGGTCTATATGATGAAGGGAGCTTTTCTTAGGAACAGCCAGCGTAATGAGTTGCTGGATTTGCATATCAGGGGTTAGAATAACCTTGAACGGAAGAAGACTCTATAAATAACCATCAAAAAGAGAGGGCGAAACTATCCACACAGGAAGCCTTAGGGCTCAGTTCCGTCAACTAAGCAGTGTGTTAATAAGTACCACATCGACAAAAAAGAGGCGGCGAAAAAAAAAAAAAAAAAAAGAAGCAGAAGCAGAAGAAGAGAAAGAACCCTTCATGCAACAACCTCAAAATACTTCAAAAACTCCGTATCTTTCCTTAACAACTCGTGCTCCTCAAGCGTCAAATGCGCAAGAATCTCAAACACCCTGGGTTTTCCTCGCGAGAAATTCGGTAAAATTACCATGCAAGCTCCCGCCATAGGTGAATGTAATCGAAACGCGGCGGGAAGCGAAGCAGTCCCAATATCGTATTTTTCTGCGTTCCCCGAATACCAGGTGTTCATGAAAACGTCCATGTCAGTGAAGTCCGCGCGGGGAGCTAGTGTTTCCGTCGGAGATAGGGATGCAATGAGGGAGGCCATGTGGCTGATTGAGGAAAGGTTGACAGAGTTTATGGATTGACGGATTAGGGCCGCTGCAGTTGCGAGACCGCGAACTCCGTCCGATACCAGGGCTTGAGCAGTCAGAGGACCTGCTTGGGTTCCGATAACGGCATTACCGAAGTATTGTTCAGAGGTTTTGTTCTCCGGGTCTCGGGAGCGAACATCGATGGGGTGGACGAAGCGGGATGATGAGACAGATTTCTCTGGATGAAGATGGAGCCGAACGCGCGTGATTGAAGTCCACAAGAGGGCAGAGATGCAGTCATATGAAGTCACGTAGCCTACATCGCTCAGGTACAGGGCACAATACGCTTTGAGCTGTTGGATAGATGACTCAGAGATCTTGTAGATATTTGATTGGGACGGTGGTGGCAGCTTTGGTTTGAATTGACTTTTTTCCATGATGTAAAACATTGGGAGGCTTTCTAGCAGGCCTTGCCTTGGGATGGTCGGGTCAGTCGCTGAGGCGTTGTATGGAGCTCTGTTGAGGTCTGGGGTGTAGGTAGGCACGCTAAGGCCTTCCTGGTGTGCCTTAGTACTTTGGCAGACAAGAGACAGAAATGTATCAATAGACGACCAGTCCCCGGCCGCATGATTCATTCTGAACCCTAGGATCATGCCATTCTCGATGAGAGTTAATTGCAGATCGCAGACGGGTTTCTGTGTCGTTCGCTCTTCGGGCAATAGCAGCGTAAGGTCCAGATCATTGGGAGGGAATGAGTCCTTAGCCAAGGCGGGGAAAGACTTGTGCTCCGTGGACTCGATTCGGCGGATGTTCACTTCCACCTGGCTTCCTGGGGCTGTTACAATGCAAAGGTCGCCGGTGTCGTCAACTTGAAAGTTCCCTGCCATGAAGGGCAATTGGTGGGTTGCGTTCCTCACCCCCTCCACTATGGAGGAAAGCAGATCGTCTAGACGAATGGCGGGCTGGAGCTCATAGAATATGAATACTTGCACATTCTTCTGAATACCCATTTTGTCCATATCGGACAGCTTATATTTCTTCATGTGGTCCATGACTGCGGTCATTCCTGATCTTTCTGGCCGAGTTGAGACTAGTATGAGTTAGACTTGGATATGGTTGAGCAGAGAAATATGAATTGGTCCCTTACCAGTAGTATGTTTAAAAAGAGTGGCCACCTAGTCTCAAACCGAGCTTGTTGGTCTATTTTGCACTATTGCGTCATTTATAAACATACCGAATACAGATGCTGCTCCGGAAAACACACTCTTATATATCACTGCTTCGATACGAGCTTTCACGATCGTCGCTATCGGAGACTTATAGTGGTTTAGCTTCGCAGGATTTTGTTCCACGATAATATTACCGAATTGGGAGCCCGACCACTGTATTAATACCCTTCCAATATCTGGCATATAAGCTTCTCCAAAAGGATGGTCAGTATATACGACCATAGGAGGTGGGAAACAGCGCCGTCAGCTCAGCCGTACTTGAACCACATGTTAAGTTGGTTCAGCCAGAGGAACTGGCTCTGACTAATGAATGACTAAGAATAACTAGGGCTGTTCCGTATTACTTCAACGGGATCTAACGACATATAGAGTACATCCACACTTACCGGTCTGTTCAGAATGGGCGTTAAGGACATCATCGACTTAGCAGTCTCATTTGCGAATCAATTGCCTCCAGATGAATACCCAGCGGGAAATATTCAGAATCATCTTCCCGAATGATGCCTCATCGGCCCCTGATATCCATGTGGAACGGTTGCAGGAATTTGGACGCGATTGGCTGCATCAGTGTCTACTGGGTACATAGTTAGATCTTTCGATATGGAACCTTGGTCACCCATTTTCTCTTAACCTACTCTGGAGAAGGGAAACCTTGAGAGGCACCTGCGCTTTCCACGATATTTATTAATTATTATGATGCCCATATTCCCTATGCACTCGCTAAAATAGTAAATAAGCACAACTAAGTCACAAAACATGTAGTCGCTTTGCACTGTGTAACTCTGTCTGAGGCAAATCTCTCTTCGTTGGTTTTGATCGCTCTAATTTCGGTCGACAGTCCAACGCAGAACGGTGAAAATCGATAATCAATGCCCGTCCAAGTTCATCATTCCATAGAATTGTTCGTTGGCTTCCGCAGACATCCTGGGTGCTGGCTTTTGTATAATTATTAACCTCAGCATGATGACTGTATGTGGAAAAAGCTTTCAAACACAGAATAGGAACAGAGGCATATGCACTCCCGAATAATCGAACCAATTCATTCATTATATTATGATAAGTTATACATAATAATATAAACCCTTTTATTATCAAGTTGTATTAAATCATTACTCAGTGACCCCGAACTCTTCAAGTACTCTTACCACACGCGGATGTCCAGTAGACTTGGCAATCTCCAGGGCACATTCCCCTTTATCAAAGCGACCTGGCACCTGATGTAAACCTCTTTCTAAGAAAACCCGAACAACATCGGCTTCTCCATATTCTGCCGCCCTCTCCATGAACCTGGAGTAAACAGGATGGACCTCAGCCCCCTGATCCAGAAGTAGTGTCACAGTCCGGGCAAAGCCATGGCAGGTGGCCATGTAAATTGGATGAAGGGATCCACCATTGATATCAGCCCCCTTTTGTAGGAGGAACAAGATTGTTTCATCATGACCATTGAAAGCAGCAAGTCCCAATGGGGTACTGAACCCCAAGTTAATCTCGTCCTCATACTGTCTGTTGATATGGGCCCCTTTATCCAGCGGCAGAGGGATTGTCTCTGTTTTGCCACAGAATGCTGCATATCGGAGTGTACGGTCCCAGTATGTTTGGAGTGAGCTCTCTGAGAGAGTACCGAAAATTGCACCCCCAATTAGCATTTTCAATATATCAGCATCCCCTCCCATAGCTGCGAAGACGATTGCCTTTTGATAGCTGGAGGATGATCTTGATATATGAAATTCTGGCTGTAGAAGAAGGTGCACAATCTCTCTATGAGCATTTTGAGCAGCAGCCTCAAGAGCAGTGCCAGGATGGTCTAGAATATCAGGGAAACATCGCTCAAGGACATCCTTTCCACATTGCCTCCCTACTTTCTGGAAACCCTCTTCAGTGCAGGGGTAACTTCCACCATCAGGATCTGCTCCTTTATCTAGGAGCAGTCTGACAATCTCAAAATGACCTTTCAAGGCAGCATTTCGCAATGGTGGACCAAAAATATTGCTCCTAGCATTCAAATCCACACCTTCCTGTTCAAGCAGATGTTCAACCAGTGATATATTCCCAATATAGGCTGCAGCAGACAGAACATGCTCTAATGCATCACACGTTTGACCATCTCTCAGGCGCATTGAGCAGTCGAATTCATATTCATCGATGTGGCCAATATAATCCGGGTCTTCTTGACAGGGTGGGCTAACTTCCCTGGTTGGTTCTCCTCTTATTACATAGCCCAGGCCAGCAACCATGAAATCGATGACTGCACGCGATACAGCCAAGGGGATTCGTTGATTTCGGCCATCGAGACTGGGTCCTTTTTGCTCAGAAATATCGTATTTGATGAGCTGATTGGTGACATGTTTGATGGTGCGTGCAAGATAGTCGTCCCTGTTGTTTGAACTGACCATATATTGTAAATATTCAGGGAGAAAAGGCTCTGGATTGGTGAAAGCAAATAAGTGCCTCGTAGTGCACATGGCTCTGGTGACTTCTTGGTAGAAGAACTCTGCATGGATTAGTCTGAGTTATCACGATCAACCACAGGAGATACTTACTGTTGACAAGCTGTAGATTCTTCAAATCACATTCGTAACATGTAGAGGCAACATAAGCCTCAATGATCGGGCGGAATACCTCAGGCGGTAGGTCCAGGAGGTGCATAGTCACAACAATAGATTGTTTAATTATGCTAAGCCAAAATTCAAAGTAATTAGTAGGGAAGCAGCAGTTTTGTCAATTTATTGCTAAGAACTTGAGATCTTGCGGCGCGAAAGGGACTGTTGCAATGTGGATCTGGTAATCTGGTTTTGGTTTCTGCCGCCGAAAATCAGCCTTGACGATGGGGCCTAGGGCCAAAATGATAGCCCAAGGGGCGTAACGCGAGGCATATTGCATGTTTCAAGGAATTTAGAGCTGGAAATAAGCCTAGTTTGCCCATATTGGAGTCTGGGTTGGTGTGCGTGGTTGGCCATGGTGAAAGGCACAGGTCACGTGCTACCAAGTGATGGCTGAAAATGGCGTCGTCTGAGGCCGAAAATGGCAGCCATTTGGTAAATTCAAATTGTTATGGAGGATTCAGCTGTTTAAAAACTTCAAATTTTTGTTATTTCAATTCGACCGCTATGACCCGCCGGAGCAGTGTGAAATGGGGTATTGCTCGGCGTTTTGTTGCGGATATCAGATCTCGGGATCTATAACTAAACGCTATGTGGATGACGGAGGAAACATTTCTGGCATTCATTGATACTGGTGGATTCGAGACCAGATCCCCCTTTTCACACCCGCGGGTCGTTTCCAAACCGTATCATAATCTATACATATCTAGACTTGGCTAAGTCGTAAATACTCTTATCTTGTGCAAAAACACTATACACTAGTACCGCTGGGCATCACCATTTCAATGCCTGAACATCGTGCACAATATGCAGCCAAGGCTACCCCTCTTGAAGCCACGTTTCATTCGCGATAGCTATGAGATAAATTTACTCGCTAAATACTTCGCAAATGGCTGGCTAGACGAAGCGAACCTAGGAACTTGCGACAATCGAGAACATCCTAAAATTTTGGAATAAGATTGACGTATGTTACAAACACTCCTTTTAAAAACGACTCCTGTCAAAGGAAATGTTTTTGCTAACTATCTAGGTAGCTCACGACACTCGCTCAGCTTCTGCTTTCTTCTTCCTAACTCGTTACCGATCAACCCACAGAAATGGCACATAGCGACTTGTCAGGCATTTTGAAAAGTGCTTCTTTAGACTTGACCCCATACGAAAATCTGTACAAGCATCTTCATGCTCATCCTGAACTCTCGCTCCAAGAAAAATCTACATCCCAAAAGGTCGCAGCCTTTCTGTCCCAGTTGGAAGCCTTTGAAATCCATACAAATATCGGCGGCTATGGGCTCGCAGGAGTTCTCAGAAATGGTGCCGGAAAGACCGTTCTCCTGCGGGCTGACATGGATGCACTTCCTGTCAAGGAACTTACCGGACTTCCATACGCGAGCTCGGTCACTGTGCGCGACGCTGACGGCGTTGAAAAACCAGTAATGCATGCATGCGGACATGACATGCACATGTCGTGTCTACTGGCAGCGGCTGAGACCCTTGCGAATATTCAGCACGCGTGGAGCGGAACGTTAATCGTGCTGTTTCAGCCAAACGAAGAACGAGGCGCTGGCGCGCAGGCTATGGTTGATGATGGACTTTATTCGAAGATCCCTGTTCCGGATTATGTGTTTGGCCAGCACGTAATGCGCATGCGTGCAGGAAGTGTGGGCTCACGTCCTGGTACGATCATGACTGCTGCCGACAGTCTTAAAATCACTATCTATGGGCGCGGTGGCCATGGATCACTGCCACATCAGACAGTAGATCCTGCACTTCTCGCTGCACATATTGTTGTTAGATTGCAGGGCATCGTGAGCAGAGAGGTCGACCCAAGCGATCTCGCGGTCGTAACTGTTGGGAGTCTGCACGCTGGGCAGACAGAGAATGTCATCGCGGACCAGGCTGAAATTGGGCTTGATTTCAGGACTGTGAAGCCGGAGACTCGGCAGCAAATTACTTCTGCTGTCATACGCATTGTCGAGGCCGAATGCATGGCTAGTGGCTCGCCGAAGCCGCCATTGTTCACTCCAACACGACGGTTTCCGCCCACCTCAAATGACACACATGTGGCGTCCCGACTGGCTGCATCTTTTGAAAAGCATTTTGAGAACTTTGACGGAGATACACCGAGAGCCAATGTTAGCGAAGACTTTTCTACGCTGGGTACTTGCAAAGGCCTTCCATGCTGCTTTTGGTTCATCGGGTGTATTGATCCAGAACTCTGGGATAAAGTCCAGAGAGAAGACAATCCCCAAGAAGAGATACCTGGGAACCACTCGGCCCTTTTTGCGCCGGTTATACAACCAACGATGAAAATTGGAGTTGATGCTCTTTGTATGGCAGCCTTGACGTTTTTGACGAAATAGGAATACAGTCAAGAGCAGAAGCCTTAGGGAGACAGAAGCGAGAACCTTATTGGCCTATTAGATTCGAGTCTTTTGAGCAGCGAAATGGCCCTTGCCATGTAGTAAGTGGTGGATGCGGACGAAACGGAAGAAAAGAAAGAAAATGAGAACGGTGGGCGTGGGTCAAAACAGACCACCAGGTCTTCCCCTGCTTGGAAATTCTGCCTAGGAAAAATTTATCGATTTTATGAAGAGCAACAAGCCTTTTCCGATGACTCATTCGACGGTGAAATCCAATGTGATACAACTCACGATACGACTAAGCGAGGGTTCATGTAGAGTAAAGGGTTCCGAGTACAATTTAAGAAACAATTCGCGAATGTGCGAAGGGGAGTCTATTCCGAATTCATTGTAGCATTTAGCCTTCCCATTTCATTGTTTTGAGACATACGCAACCAGCTGGTTTGACACACTTTCTGCAACTGCTGAGAGTGCACCTACTATTCGATTGTTGGACCCGCGTGTCTGTCCAAAGTACCCTTGCGCGCTCTGCACACCTGAACCAACATCGACACGCCACTCAAGGAAGGTATCAAAATTTTAACCTCGGGCCTCTTATAACTCCTTCCGACTTCGCTTTATGGGCTGCTTCAGCTCGGAGAAGAACTCCGCAATTGGGTTTAAGTCTGGCGAGTAAGGTGGTAGGAATATCTTGACCCCGGCGTCTAAACATGTTTGCCAGATCTAGTCTGTACAACAGAAAGAGGTCTTATCCATAACAAGAACAGGCTTCGGCAGTGAGGACGGCGTGGACGGGACCCGAGCGCGGCCTTGGGTGAACGAGACATACTCCGTATTGAATTTCTTTTTAATTAGCGTCACGTACCAGTATCAGCTACCCGGCTTCAAGATAACCCCACCTACCTACATTCCACCTTATTGAAAGCCCGCGCACATATCGTTTAATCGCTCCGCGAGGCATACACCCGGTGTTCAATGTAAATCTCCCTCGACACGCGGCCAATGATCCCTTCCCAGGCCAACAGAACGGCGATCGGGATCTTAGGCAGGCCATTTTATATGCAACACAGGCGGGCGGCTCTCTTGTGGAATATGTTATGCCCTATATGCCTATTTCAGGAAAAGTATTGATGATGATTCAGCGGATCTAGATTCAGAGAAAAAGAACAAATAAGGGTTCATCGCTCTTATTCGTGGCTAAGTGCAGATGCCAAGATATATCAGCACTTGGTGTTGGAAAAGGGCAGCCAATGATCAGCGGCTCTAGTGTGCTAGCGGACAATGAAGTTTTGAGGTCGGGACGGCCCGGTCCGTTCAAGATTTCCGGACCCACACATAATCGAACCCCCACTCTCTTAAGAGAAGCCATTAAAGCGAGACAAAAAGACTATCTACCACCTAGACGATTACATATGGAGAGCTAGCGCCGATATAGCGAATAGAGTTGTCGATATAGTGCCACACTATTGACAATGGGGAAGCGTCATGACTGGATCGGAACCAGCGAGTCGATGTAGCCACGAAAGAGAGCCGTGCTAGAATACGATGACTATGAAGCAAGGCAGGAAGCAATGATAATAAGAGAAATCAACTGCGCGAACTGAGCAAGAAACGACTGATGGATTGACTGCCTGACACTGTAGTTGAGTAGTGTCGTTTCGGCACTTAGATGCAAAGGAAAAAAGCGACTGCTTCCGCTGGAATCCGCAGGGATCGACTCAACCGATGCGCCAGTAAATAGGTGGCACGGCCATGGGGCAATTCCCTGCTACACTATATATATCCCACCAATCAGCCAGTGACCCACTACTCCGCAACATAACCCTAGGCCGTTGCAAACAGAAACTGCTGCAGAGGTAGTAGTGGCTATAAACTAGCACATACATCATACGCGGCCATGAGGAAAATAGATTCCGCGATAACTACGCTCAGGCCCTTTATTCTCGATAATACGGAATAGACAATATGTAGAACAAAGCCAGATGATTTTATCGGCAAAATAAAGTTTATCCAGATTCATCGTGCCGACTTGCAGCAACTTGTATAAAACTAGTCCTTCTCGCTGATAACGCTTCCGGATAAACGGGTTTACACATATTTATGTTCGCATATTGAGCAAGCTACGCAGATTTTCGAAGCCCTACCCGAGGCAGGATATGACAGGAGAAACTTCCACATCGGACATTCTCCCGAAGCATGACAGCATCATTGGCGCCACTTGTCCCCCGGGTTTTTGTACGGAGTTGTACCACCTGTGCTGCTAGAATTGCCGGGATCCGGGAATTCTGGAAACAGCCTTGTCCAAAGCAAGGATGTTCTCGTCTATACCATGTGAGTTTATTATGCCAAGAATGCAGGGATTTAGTACCAGTTGATGAGTCGTGTAATGGTGCAATGGTGAAAATAACAGACACTGGAACATACACGCTTTATAAGTCCTTTCCAAGCACCTTACGTCAGCCATGACTTTTGCCCAGCTGAATTTTATTGTTGTTCAACGATCATTTGGTGTTTCAAACGCCGACTAGTAATCGGATCTCCAGATGAATTGTGTCAAATGCCGATATCTTCATGAACCATGAAAAATATTTGCAGCAACTGTATAAATTGAGGACAAATACTACAGTCCTGAAGTAGTTGGAAAACGTCAGATTCGACCCGGCCTGTCTTATTAGGCCTCAACGGAATGTTCTCTTGTCTCTCTGCCGCCGTTCCATGTGGAGAGCAAAATGGATTGGGGGATGAGGGGAATGTTGGGAGAGGATATAATTAGAAGAATTTGTCACGGGAGATTTGTGCTCAGTGAGTGTTTCTCTGTTGGCTTTTATGATATAAACGCCTACTTGTCTATCGCGTAGCTATACTACTAGAGTGCTATCATTCAGAGCCAGATGCCAGTAGTTGGCCATTTGGTGAGGAGACTACAGCTCAGACAAAATCAGAATGGCCCTCAAGAGTTTCTTTATTTTTTCGGTTCCGTGGAGTGAACGTGAGTGTCGAGGAATAAAGCTGAAGAGGTGCAGCATCAGTGTTTCAGGGACAAATCGCAGCATCCTGAAGAAATGCTGATGTTTCCGAATACTTGTCGCTCTGTATACATTGGTATATCTAAGACCCCAGATAGCGCTCGACAGGGACAAACCTGTACAAGTCTCTAATCTCTTAGTCACTACTACAATACTTATTGCTTTGAATCAGTGAAAAAAGACAAGGTAGAGAGAGAAGCCATACTATGGCTTAATTCATATGAAATTCATCCTTTTGTAAGACCTATATACTCCCGTTGCTAAGGAAATAACAAAATGCTATTCATGCATCCCATGCCAATAAGCTGAACCCAATCAACCAATGCAATCTATATCCACTGCCGCGAGGGGGAAAAAAAAAAAGAAAAAGGAGAGAAAGAGAGAAAGAGACGCCAGGGCAAGAGACACGCTGTACATGTATGAATTCATATATCCATCTGGGTAAAGAAGAGCGGGTGGCTCCATGTGTCGAGAGCCTCAAGAATGGTGTTGGCAATTTCCGAGTTTCTCAGGAATTTAGCCACAAGTAGTGGGTTTGTAGAAACGGCAAAGAAATTCGTTAACATATCGGATAAATCGAAAAATATTCGTAGGACAATGCTCTCAATCTCCACCGATAGAGAGTCATAACGGCGGAATAGGGGTATCTCGTAAACTCTCATCACTATAAGACGTCGCAGGCGACGCCAACCCCGAAATCACTGAGGATGTACCACCATGCGCATCCGCCTCCATCGCGGGATCCGGATCATCAAGTGGGATAGCCTCCGGCGGCGGCCGGGAGGTGTTGATAGTCGGCTTGCCGGCACTGTGCATGAGTTCGTCGATTTCTGGTTTATCGGGGACGTGGCGATCAAGATTCGTGGCGACGTCAAGACTATCAAGGGCGAAATCCAGGAATTCTGCGTTCTTCCGGCTAACGCTCAGTGTCCAGCGGTACTCGCACAGGCGGAGACGGTAAAAATCAGCTTCCTCTTTCGTCGGGGCAGTCACGCGCAGGAGGATGCCAAACGAGCCGATGAGGGTGAAATTGTGGCGCGAGGCGGAGGGCCAGAAGGAGCGGAGGTGCGCGGGGCGTAACCGATTAACAAAATCCATGGCAGAGATGAGTCGTGTCTTCGCAGCGGAGCGGCAGATGTGCGAGAGGTAGGCGTCGGCGGTGTTGTAGTTGAGAGAGCGGATAATGCACCGGTGCAAGGTAATTTCCGTGGCAAAGTAGGACAGATGCAACGCGCCATTGCGGGCGTTTTCCTCCGTGATGGTATCAAACAGATCGCCAGCTGTGTCCATCTTGAGTTGCGGGGGCAGACGGGCAAACCAGTCCTTCAGCCGGATCTGCGCCGGTTTGGCACGTTCAAGGATCATGCGGGTTTTGTTCCCCCCCGCAGACTTGAAGTCCTCAATTGCCTGCAGTGTGTAGAATCGATCCAAGATGTCCGAGAGAATAGTGGTTAGGGCCACCATGTGACAGAAATAGAGCGGTCCGTGGCCAACCGGGCTGTCATCCTGCTCCGAGCCGGTATGGAAGGCATCAAGAAAGTCCTGTTCCACCAGGTCCTTGACCGTCCAGTTCCATGCGAAAATGTGAGACGGCCGTCCGTGAACGAGCGAAGACCACTTGTCCTGCATGTACAACGCCCACGCGAGACGCTTTCGAAGACCCTTCTCCCAAGTGTCCATTTTCCAGTCAGTACAGTCCTGGTGCAGACCCAGCTCGAAACCGGCCGTCACGAGCTGTGCATTGAGTGCTCTCGTGGCCACGGTCGACTTTTCCATGAGAAGGAGGCCGGCCTGGATCGTAGCCATGGTGGGACGGGGCAGCGAATCGGTCAATAGCTTCAAGGCGGTGCTCTCGAGACGTCCAACATCAGGCCTCGGCACCGATTGGGACTCTGGCATGTCGACGAACTTGAGGGTCAGAACATAAACGGCGGCCAATTGAAGTGGGGACAGGCCACGTCGAGTACGATAAGCCTGGCGGAAGGCATCCTCCATGAGGATAGGGAACGTGGGGTGGACATGCTCAAAGTACTTTTCAATCAGGGTGGCCCCATAAGGGGCAACCAGACTCTCAATGGCATCTACCGAGACGGCATCGGGCATGGTGTTGCGAACGCGGATAAAGGTCTCGTCGCCCAGCTTCCGGACGCGAGCGTTAGCCACGACGCCTTCGTTGTTCAGATCAAAAGGGAGGTGGTCGAGAAGAGCAGGTTCCAGCTCCGTGGTGAGGCCAATATACTGAATGGATTGAGTCCAGAAACCGGGGGCTGCGAGATAGTGGGATGATTTATCCGACTTGACGGATTTTCTTCAATTGTTTGTTAATTTCTCAAATCAGACGCTGAAGCTAAATCGCAGAACATACCTCTTGACAATCTCGCCGTCCTCCGAAACAGCGTCGTCAAGTTTTCGTTTCTTCAATTGGAGGTCCGCGGGGTTCCGAGAGGAAATGGTAAGGGAGAAAGTACATTCCTGGCGATGAAATTCGCACGAATAGCACTTGTTGACAATTTCGTTCATGGCACAGCGGCTTTTCCTGCGAAGACAAGCGTCACAGCTGGACCCATCCCGGCCGGGGGTCCGAGACGCACCGGCAAGATTGGAGGAGACGGGGGAGAGCGGAGTGGAAGGCGAGGCGGGCAGCTGCTGTTGGGATCCGGGGAGACAACGACGATGGTCCGGAGAGTGAGGCGAATGTTGTTGGAAACATGGGGCCGTGGGACCAGTCGCGGAAGGCGGCTGGAGGGCGATAACAGCGGACATCATGGTATTGACGTGTTAAATGAGAAACCGAAGATAGAGGACGGGGCAGATAGAAATAAAGATAGATAGAGATAGGCGATCTCAGATAGGGTGCAGTGCAGGATTCCCAGAGCCTCCGAAGCCCTCCGCTAGCCGTGCTGCAGACCCCAATGGAGTGATAAGGGGGCTAACCCAGTATCCGGTATACGAGTACACAGATAATGCGGTATTCCGGTATCCAGATATCCGGATATGCAGGGTACAGAGGAGCAAAAAGAGTCCGCTGATGAAGGGCGGAGCGGTGGTAGTTAGACGGGCGGAATCAAAGGCGGAATCGGATCAGAACTGGGCCAGGGACTGCAGCAGAATCAGATAGCGGATGGAACGCTCCGTCATTCTCCCTTGCAATCAGCGCTCGAGAGAAGGAATAGGATAGAGGTTGGCAAGAGCTGAGCTGCTCGTCGTCGAGTCGGGTTATGGCATTGAGAATGAGTAAAAAAAAGAAAGTAGGGTATGAGTTCAGCGGTCTCTGCAGGGCATGACTAATGACGCCCGTGACTTGATTGGCCACAAACGCCTCACGGTTTGCTTCCGGCTCTCTCCATATTCCAAACGTAACAGTTTTGTGGCCGGGGTGATAAGTCCGCGGGCGCTCATTGGCCAGCGCGGGCGGCGAGCGTGTATTACGTACTGGATTGAGTGGTGTTCCGATGCGGTTTGTCATTCAGTACGACTAACTAACTATTTAGTGCAGCTGCATTGTTATTATTCATTGTACTAGTAATCCACCGTCTGATATCCCGTCAGATATCACACTGCATGCCAGCACAAGGATCTCTCCTCTCCATACATGGAATAATGCGGAGAGCTTAAAACAAATGCAGAATGATAGCCTGCTTCGTCACAGCCAATCAGAGCTATCTGATAACACCACCATCCGCCAATCACCAGCTGTCTTGCGCGCCCAGTACGGTTTAGCCCAGAACCCGACAACGGGGATCGGCTCTGTAAGCCAGTGGGGATCCCCACACTTATCACTGGGGCGGATCCCGATTGAGACTAGGCGCCCTGCATAGAAGCCAGCCCAAATTGTCGGGCTGCTGATTGGTGGTGCGTCCGGTGCAAAACATCATTGTGTCGCTGTTGCGGGAAACTGGCCGTGTGAGGATCCCGAGATGACCAAAAGCATTACTCAATACTTTGTATATACTCCGGAATACTCCCAGGAACCTATGAGCGTGGAGCATGGGGAGACTCCATCAACCCTAATAGGATCGACAGCTTGACTAACACCCCCGGGGGACTGTCCACCGGGAGCATTACGGGTCTACTATGACGACTGAACAAGCCACAGGGCCACTTGGATGGCATATGGAAGGACAGTACGGAGTAAATCAGGACACTTGAAGTCATTAGTCAGCCTTTCAGCAGGGGTACTGATATGAATCCGTACTGCGATATGTATATCAGGTATCACGTAACGCCAAACTCCATGCTCTAATCCAGCAGTATCAAACAGACAATCTCATCTACTCCGTGAAGTTCCGCAACTTGGTCAACTCATCCAACAGTTCCTGCAAGTCTCCATCCGAAATCTTATTCTGCAGACTAGGGATCAACGACTTAGCTTCTTCCGCGTTATCGCAGCAGAGGCTCCCTGTTATGTGTCAACATCAGTCATTGCGGAAGTAGATAGACGGGAGGAGGGACTCACCCAGCTGAGACCGTTCAAACATCTCCAGCTCCGTATGCGAATTCAACAACCGCTCTACTGCCTTGATATTCTCCTCGTCCTTGAACCGCGCAAACACCTCCAGGTAATGCATCGTCTTGGTAAGATTCCTAACAAACCCGTTGTCAGATCGTCCCCGTCTCTTTCCTCGGGTTCTGCGCACGGAATACTCACTCCGGCTCCTCATATTTCTTTCCCCCTCGCCGCTTATTCTCCAAGACTTTATTGATCACCAGCCGCGCCTCCGATAGTGATAGTGTATGTGTGTTCTGGTCCGCACCCAGCTTCAGCGTCGACGCCGCTTCAAGTTCGCCTTGGGGCAAGGCGCGCTTGCGGTGTGTTGCGGGAGGCAGTTGGACGCTCATTTTTAACCGTATTCGGTCGTAAATCCTATCTAAATAGTCTGATTGGATTCTGTTTATGGGTTTGTGAGTCGTAATGATGTCCACAGGTAGCCGCGTCGTTGTCGATGATGTTGCTGCGGTGGAAAACTTGTTGGCTGGCAGTTCGGGGCGGTGAGTGGCTGACCGCTTTGGACGTCTACTACCTTGTTCTCCGGAGTAAACTTTTCCTTGTACTCTGTATTATCGTGCATCCCCACGAGACAGCTGATCAGACTGAGGGCGTGGTTGAATATAAGTAGGGTGCTGAAGGATAGCATACAAAGGTGTATAAGGTAGTAGTTATAGAGGAAAATCTAAATTGCAATATGTAGGAGGACTAGTTCAACAGTAGCGCAATCGAAGTACGGAGACTGATTTTTGGCCTCCTCATAATAATTCTCGTAATTTAGGCGCCGCTTTTTCCAGAAAACCATGGTGGATATTCAAAATATCAGAGGCTGCCGCCTCAGGACAAAATGCTTAGCGAGTTATGGTTTGTCATAGAGCCTATTTGCCCAAGACTAACCATCAATTGACACTTTGCCCGAGTGGTTAAGGGGTGAGACTCGAATACGGCGTTCTCCGCAACGCAAATTCTGATATCTCATATCTTCGGATGCGCAGGTTCGAATCCTGCAGGTGTCGTTTCTTTTTTCTTGTCTTTCTTTCTTTCTTTTTTTTTTATGGAAAATTTCAAACCTCACTATTAGCAGCCATTGAACCGCATCCTTTTTACATATTGACTGGCATTGCCCCTCTCGTCTAAACCATGCGCATGCCACGTTCCTGCCCTATATAAACCACGTGACTACTGATAAGATTGGCGGCGCAAAAAATATCTCCAATCCAACGAGACCAGAACACAACTATTATCTTTCTACCTACTGATCACAGAAAACAGTGACGGCCTGTACATATCTACAGGCCACCAAGTTTGCCACCGCCCATGACTGGCTCAAATACCATCCTCAAGGATAACGACAACAGAACCAACAACGAAGACGCCGAAGTACACAACAACCTCCCCGCAATGTTCTGTCCCCCGATCAATCGCACCATGCGCGTCCTAGACCGGTCGTTCTTCCGCAAGACGGTGCCGCTGTCTGTGGCTGCGATTTACAAGGCGTCTGATATCGCGAGCGTACGACGCGACTTGCTGAAGAGTAGGGATATATTGTCATTGCCGCGGTTAACTGCGATTCGGGAGATTAGGGATGCGGATGGGCAGGTGCAGAGGGGGGTTTTGCTGAGGGAAGGGGTTAAGGTTGACGGTATGCTCATTCCACATGGAGGGCATTGGCATTGGGGTTTTACTGATGCTGCGTGGTAGATGCCGCGACATGGTCGCCGAAGATCAGTGAGCTTGTGGAAGCTGGGACGGTGGGACTGAGGCCGTATGATTTGGAGCTGAATTATGATTACTGGAACTATTGTGAGTGTTTCCTTTCGGGAGTGGGTTGTGTAGGTATGGGCTAATGACTCGTGCAGCTGATATCATCTCCGTCATACTCCCGGAGGATATGCACGATGAAATTCCCCAAGGGTTTACGCAAGTTGGGCATGTCCGTGAGTTTCTCCACAGCCATTCTTATGAGATCCAAGTACTAATTCGAAACAGTACATCTAAACCTCCGCGAACAGTACCTCCCATACAAACATCTTATCGCCGAAATCCTCAAGGACAAAAACAAGTCCATCCGCACGGTAATCAACAAAATCGAAGACGTAGGCTCGCACTCGGAATTCCGCACCTTTCCCTTCGAGCTACTCGCCGGCGACAACGACACCAATGTCACCGTCCACGAGCAAGACTGCGAGTTCCGCTTTGACTACGCCCGCGTCTACTGGAACAGCCGGCTAGAGACCGAACACCGCCGGCTGGTAGACAAGTTCCATCCGGGCGAGATGGTCTGCGATGTCATGGCCGGGGTGGGCCCGTTCGCTGTGCCGGCGGGCAAGAAAAAGATCTTTGTTTGGGCGAACGATCTCAATCCGCACGGAGCGGAGGTCATGCAGGATGCCGTGAAGAGGAATAAGGTAGAGAAGTTTGTTACACCGTTCAATCAGGACGGGAAACGGTTTATCCCGTGGTCAGCGAAGGAATTGCTCGCCGCAGACCCCGTGACTGTTACGATCAAGCATAAGCAGAAAAGACAAAAGACCAGCCCGGAAGGCCAGCAGCAACAGCCACCACCACCTGCCCACCGCGAAGAATCATACACCAGGCCCTCCATCTTCGACCACTATGTCATGAACCTCCCCGCCACAGCCATCGACTTTCTCGACGCCTTCCCAGGCCTCTACGCCGGCCACGAATCCCTCTTCAGCGCCACCTCTGACACCCCCGAACAAGACCAACAACAAAAACAACCGCTCCCCAAAATCCACGTCTACTGTTTCTCCGGCCACTCCGACAACGAAGCCGACGACCATATCGACATCTGCAACCGCATCTCCGAGAAACTAGGGTACGCAATCACGCCCGAGGACCGGGTCGGCGGGACCGGGGATGCATCGGTTGAATTGGAGATTCATAATGTGCGGTTGGTTAGTCCGAAGAAGCAGATGTTTTGTGCTAGTTTTCGGTTGCCGTGGGAAGTGGCCTTTCGGAAATAGACCCTGGTCCAGGGTTTGTAGATAGCTTGCATATGGCATACTGGCGTTCGGATAGCAGATAAAAGTCATAGAATTCATGTCGTTAGTTAAAATACAGTCACTGTTTACTGCGCTGAATGAGAATTAGATTTCGACGAAACTAAGAACGAGACAAATAAATACTACATAAATAAGAAGAAAAAGACAGAACGACACCTGCAAGGTTCGAACTTGCGCATCCGAAGATATGGTTGCAGGGAACGCCGTAATCGAGAAGCGGAATAACTGTCGGTACGGCAGAGACCAACGAGGTATACGCCGATTACCGACATGTGTATATGATAGTCTAGAATAAGAATATGCGCACGCTCTCGTTCGCCTGATTGATTTATCTACTATCCCTTATTCGCCTATCATCTGTTAACTCATGCGGTGACTTTGCATAATCTACGATGTTTGGCTCTCTATATTGATTCTCGCCTAACCTTACTTCAGCATACCGAGGGTGTACACCCAGTGACGAGGCCAATTACAAAATCTTCCTTAGCTCAGTAAGGGTCTTAATACTTGATCTACCTTGGTGAAAAGATGCCAAACGGCTGTTGACCTGGGATCTGATGGGTCCCCAGTACCAGCTGTCACAGACTGACAGATCGACGTTGTCCAGTAACCAATTGTAGCCATCCTGAAAAATGATTATGAAAGTCGGATTCAGGAACTTAAGAAGCAGCCAAACAGAGGGGATATCACGCATCCTCTGATGAATATCACAAACAATCTTTTATGAAGTCTGGTCATTTTTTCTTTTCTGAATGAACCAATCATCCTCATCTGGCCTTGCTCCCAATATATGACTTCCAAACCCTTTTCCTTCATATCTTTGCTCGACCGCCCTTGAATGAATGACCTTCTCACAAATCACAAACGTGCCAGCCCATGGGGTTTGCGCTGCACCTGGTCTAATATCCTGGGAGAGCTGAGATCGGAACAGGAGAATTAATAGTTGATTTGGTTTAGCGAGAACTTCCATATAGAATCCGGCACGTAAGCACTATGGGAAACAGGCATTCTAAGAGTCACAATCTACAGTTTATAAGTTCTAGTTGATCTTGATCCACATATGGATGAGATGAATGATTAAATTCGTAAGGATTGAATCATTTATTATCTAATTTGTACCTAATGTATCTAGCTACGGCTACATACACTAGAGTAAACGATTCTAAGCATCGCTAAGGTACTAACTAATACAGGCTCCATATAAAACCGGGGTATCCATATTTATAACCATACAGGCATTCTTCCATATTCACTCAGCGAAACAGACAACTAACGCCCCCTCAGCCCTCCAATAACAGCCTCATCCATCTTTTTTGCCTCTCCAAACAAGCAATCCTCTCCCTCAACTTCACAATTTCCTCGTCCCTCTGTTTCAGCGCCGTACGGGTGACATCGCGTCCAAGGACAATACCCCTGTCGCGCAGCTCATGCTGGTCCAGCAGCGCGACTAGCTCCTCCTGGGTCGAGCGCGGGATGACCACGTTTTGGCTTTCGAGGAGGGACAAAGCTTCGTGGGACAGGGAGGTTGAGGTGTTGGTCTGCTGTGGGGGGCTTTCGCTGGCGACAATGCTCTGGCGTGGGTATTTTGGCGGGGTCGGTGTTAAGCAGATCTCGGCGGAGGAGGGTGGTAGTTTGGGCCAGGGGGATGCTGATAACTGCGACTGCGATGGAGAGAAAAGAGGACCTCGTTTTATAGGTGTTTGTGTCTGCATTGGAAAGCCACCACCACCACCACCGATATCGTTGTCTTCAATATGGCATTCTCGCTTGCGCTTCCCGGGCGAAGTAACCGTTTGCGTGCGTAACACCTTGCGTGGTGACCCCGAAGACGCAGAGGAAAATGAATCAGTCTTTCCCTCGCTGTGCCCACCACCTCCGCCGTTCAATCGATCCTGGAATGACATTCGTTCCGCACGACTTCCAGCACCCACGCCACTGTCTAATTCATCATCCTCAGCGAGCTGCTCCAGCGCCTCGTCGTCCTCCATCATCCTGGCACCAGCGCTTTTCGACGAATACGGCGTTCGAGTACGAGCTTGTGTCCGCGCTGACATCGGCGTAAAGTAATCGCGTATCCTGTTCTCTGTCTGTGGGGTAAGGAGGCCTCCCTCGTCGTTCATGGCGGTAGGTTTCCGTTTCGTCGGGGTAGATACGCCGCCACCGCCAGAGACGGGGGAAGGAAAACTCTCGGACCTCTCATTATTCAGGACTACCTTTTTCTCGCGGACCTCAGCGTCGTTACTCCACAAAAAGAAGTTGCAGTGGACTTGGTGGCTTTGGCAGGTCCAGACTAGTCCTCGTCAGTTTCTCCCTTTTCCCGACTCCACCAAAGCCCAGAGGGGAACGTACACCACCGTCCATGGTTAGCACCCTCTCTCTTCGTCTGTAGTTTAATCGCCGGGGGTCGATCGGGACAGTTACAGCGCCAGGTATTGTTGATGAAGAGGCCGTTCAGAGGGACTGCGGTGCGGGGGGATGCTGACCTCATAGGCGAGGCACCGGACGGTTTTCGAGGTGAGAGCATTCTATGCGCTCTGGGAAGTGTCTCAGCTTGGCTCTGCTCTTGTGGGATATAAGATCCAGACTCGAGGAAGGGCATGTTGTACTCCGTAAAGGGATGTCGACGAGGCTGTCACTTGTCGCTATGGAAACTGACAGAGCGCTGACAAATACCCCAATAAACCGCACCCCACTGATCTGATTAGATTAGATTCATCTGCTGCCAGCCCAGATCCGTTTGCGACCGCTTCCGCTAAGGACCCTGGAATGATCGGAAGGCAAGAAACAGCAAGGAGCGATTGCCTGCAAGGGCAATCGGCCATGAATACGAGGGATTATGAAATCTTGTTCAAAGAGGATCTAGCTTAGATGTGATGCACCATTCATGCAAAAAGTTCTCGACCACCCTTTACCGCCTCTGCACTACCGCCTTCTAAATTAGTAAACGGCACGTTCAAACCTGGCAGAATAAAGAACCGTTATTGGTTGGCTATGAGCGGTCGGGGTCGGCAGTATTAGGGGGTCGAGACCTTTTTGCCTGCCACTGTCTGTAAGGCGTAGCCGTTGTAGCATGCTGAAGAATACATGCGAGGTTTTGAGTGCAGGATGTAAGGTCGCAGTTCAGAGCGTAGTGATTAATGGAGGAGGAAGGAGAAAGACTGTATTGTAAAGGTGGCAGAACCTACTCTCGAGTAGATACAAGAACTGACTGCTGGCTTTGACGATGGAAGCCATCAACGTGACTCATCTATGGGTGTGTGGATAGCCAGTCAGTAATCGAGTCACTTTACTTCTGTGTACTCGTACCGGGGCGACTGTTCCAATCGGAGGTCCAGCCATAGACGATGGGCCCGGCGCGATCACGGCGTATCGGCGCTCGCTGTATGGAGTACGTCTCGCCACGGCGGCGGGTCCGCTTGCTTCCAGAATAATCAGGGTAAAGGACTTCTGGGAAATTGCTGGTACGAACACCCCAAAGGCAGCAAACGCCTCCGCAAAGTCAAAGCGAGGCTCTCAAAGTATCACAGCCTGGCCAGCGTGTTCTAGTACAACCCGCGTCCGGGCCTGTCACAGTACCCCCGTCATAGTCCAAGTTCCCTGACATCATGACGTCTCGAATGTTGGACACAAATCAGGTCGATCTAAAGCACGCCATTTCAGCCCGAGCCAATGGCCCTGATCGTCTCCAGCATGCAGTCCTTGATAGGTGTGGAATGTGGGGAATCGTACCATGGAGTAGCTCGACAGATGCCGTCTCCGGGAGAAGCTCCTATTGAGAACGGAGGGATCAAAGAACACGGCCAGAGCGCATAAACCCTGCTTCTTCATAAAAAAAAAAGAAAAGAAAAAAGAATAGCCGGCGTATTTAATAGGCCCGGCATGATATCATTTCCAGCCAGTCAGCCAGTGACATTCGCAACGACTGGGCTATAAAACGAGTCTTTTTCCCCAGACTTTCCCGGGCACACTTTCCTTCCCTGGTACAGTCAGCATTCCATCCATTATCACGCACGATGGGCGACTCCAACCACATCTCTCCGGGCCTGCACATCGCCCTCATCCACGAGCAACGTTCAACGTACCTCGAAGCCGGCCTGTCCGAGGCAAACTGCGCAGCCCTACCCCACGAAGGCGAAGTCCAAGCCGTCGAGACCGCGCTCAAAGCACTGGGCCACCATGTCACCCTGGTCCCGGGCATCCAGTCGCTAGTCGAGCATCTATCGGCGAACAAGCAGACAGACTGGAACCTGGCGTTTAACATGGCGCAGGGCTTCTATGGGGACGCGCGAGAGGCCCAGGTGCCGGCTCTTTTGGAGGCGTATCGCATCCCGTATACGTTTGCCGATGCTGCCACCATGGCGTTGTGTCAGAACAAGGCAAATGCGAAGGTGTGTTGGGGGTTTTGACGTGTCTGGTGCGAAGCTGCTAAAAGACGCAGACTATCTTACGTTACCATGGAGTCCCGACAACTCCGTTCCTGGTAATCTCAAGTAACAACCTGGGAGCGAGCGTGAGCCTCCCGGGGTTAATATCCACAGCATCGCTGCCATCATACCCGCTGTTCCTGAAACCAGTCACCGAGGGATCATCCAAGGGTATTGACCCGACGAATAAAGTCCGCTCCGAGGCGGACCTCGAGCCAGCAATCCGCAACCTCGCCGCCAAATGCCCCGGCCAGGATATCCTGGTCGAGCCGTTCCTGCCCGGCCGCGAAGTCACCGTGAGCATTCTGGGCACGGGCTCGCGCAGTCGCGTCATCGGAATTAGGGAACATATCTGGCAGACGAAGAATAAGAACGGGTACACGTCGAAGCTGGACTTTGCGAGTCAACGCTGCAAATCCAGTGGCGACCAAATGCTCGCATATAACGATACGGTTGATACCTCCGATTCCCTCATCCAGGCCGCTTGTCAGGTATCCCTGGACGCGTGGAACGTCTTTGGCTGTCGAGATGCCGGCCGCGTTGATCTTCGTTTTGACTCTGATGGCATCCCGAATGTATTAGAGGTGAGTCCTTCCGCCTCCATGAATAGGCCGGGGGGGGGCCTTGCTCATCACTGTTCTCGCAGGTGAATCCCATTTCCGGCCTACTGCCAGGACATTCGCCATTGCCGGCGAGCGCTGAGGTGAATGGGATCTCGTTCGAGGACCTCTTGTCGGGGATCATTGACAGTGCTCTCGGGCGCAAACTGGTGGGTTAGATATAAATTATTTATCACCTCGCTGCACATACGGTCAATGTCTGGGTAAAGGTGAGAGTCAGAATGCAGGGTTGGGGGAGGGGGGAAGCTGTCTATATGTCTTAGGGTTGCCTACCTTATACTACATTACGACTGAAGTTAAGATACCATACGACGTGCATTGGATGCAATGCATTCAACGAATAATAAGTAATACTAATATAATGAAAAGCCCACGACACACAGGGTATCAACCAACTATCCCATGTAACCAAACCCTCTTTTCAAGAACCCCCTTTCCCTCGACCAACTACCAGCTACTCCGCAAGAACCATTCGCAACATCGCCCCAAACGACTCCTTCAGATTCAGAATCGCATGAATATCCGGCTTCATGGGCTCGCCGGCCGTTCGCCTAAGCTGGTCTTGTTTCTTGATCCGGCGGCGCCGCTCGGCCGCGATTGGGTCAAGGTCTTCGTTTTCATCGGCGGCGTCGTCGTCTTCCGAGTTGCTTTCGGCGTCGGAGATGGCGAGGTCCTCGAGGTCGGCCTGTTTAGTTAGAAATGTATTCATATATTGATATGGGTGTGTGTATATAGGGAGTAGTAAGGGGCATTAGACGTACCTCGTCAAGACCAAAGTCACTACCCCGGAAAGCATTACCACCCGGGAACGTATCGTTGCCACTCCCCTCGGCCGCCATCTTCTGCCGCGTCTTGTTCAAATGCCAGCGTTTCCGATCCTCGTGCCACTGGATCAGGGAATTGATCTCCTGGAGCGCCTGGGTCTTATCGACCTGCCCGACGTCGATGGCGCCGTGGATCAGCGCGTTCATATCCAACTTGCCGCGCGGGCCATGGCGCAGGAACTCCAAAATGCCCTCGATCCAGGCCATCAGGGACCCAAAGAGCCCATTGTCATGGAGGTGCACCTCGTGAATGAACTTGTAGAAGTTGTCCTGGTGGCGCTCGCACAGGTCGATGAAGGCCTGGACGGTCTGGTTGGGGTCCGCAGACGCGTCTTGGCGCTGGCATCTCTCGATAACAGCGATGGCGTCGTCGGCGAACTGCGCGAAGTCCGTGATGCTGCTGTAGACGTTGGCGGATTTGTACACCCGCACGAGCGGCTCGTAGAAGATCGTGAACAGATCGCGGAAGAGTTGCAATGTCACGGGTTCTTCGACGATGCTCAGCATCATGGCCTTGTCGCGCTGGCGTGTGTACAGCTTCAGGAGCTGCTTCATGTTCGCGAACCAATGTGCGCCCTCTCGCATCTCCTGATCGACGTTATCGACCGCCTGGTTCCACGCAACGTAGCCATTGAACACGCGGCCAAACTGCTCGGGGGTGAGTTCGGGGTCAAACTGATCGGATCGGAGGATTGTCACAATGAGATCCACGTCTTCTGCGGCAGCTTCTTCGCGAATTTCATTCTTGATCGCCTCGTCCGAGTCCGTGAAGGCCTTCAATTTCTGGCAAAGGACCGGGTCTTCGACTTTGGCGGCCAATGCATCAATCGACTTCTGGAAGGACTTTATCCCGTCGTTCAGCGTCATGGAAAAGATCCGCTGCAGCAGCGACCGCGATCCGAAAGGCTGCGCCAGGAACAGATCCAGCACACCCGACATCACAGCCGCAGGATTGGCAATGCGAATCACGTTCTTCATCAGCGTATACGGAACGAGCGAGTGTATCCGCTTGGCCTGCGCAAACAGCTCGGGGGAGTTGTCCTCGGCCAGGAATAGATGGTAGATTGTCGCAGCAACCTCAATGCGAAGCCACTCGGCGAACTTTTGATACTGAGGACTCAGGTCATTCACCGTCGGCTTCTGACGAATCTCAGCAAATAGCTTTGTCAATCCATCTGCAACGAATTAACCCCATTCATTATATAATTAGAATGTTAAGCAGGTATGGATACTCACTGCTCTCGACAATATCCCTCCGGAAGTTCTCCATATAAACATCCAGCTCCGCAGCACGCTGTCGGGCAATCTCATAGAACCGCTTCTGTTCCTCAACCCTGACACCATCGACTTCTTTCCGTCGTTGGATATCGACCAGGTCCTCCTGGGTCAGGCTGATGGGCTGATCATCCAGGAAGTCTTTTAGTGCCTTCGACTCGGCTATCCGCTTCTGCTGGAGAATCGTGCGGAGAAAGGCGCGCAGCGACACCCGCTGCTCCTCTCTATATAATACTGTGTCACCAGAGCCCTCTGCAGATGGTTTCGGTGACTTGGGTGACTTTCCCAGCGATGACCGCCCTGATGACCGAGACAAAGACCGGCTGTGGTGGGGGAAACTCCCTGGTGCCAGCGTCCGCGACGCCCGTTGTTCCTCCGATGAAGCGCCCGTTCCCAGCGTGGACGAGGACGAGACCGACGATGCAGCATCGTCGTCTGCGGTGCCGTAGCCGTAGCCGAACCAACTCGATGACGTGGAGGCTTTGTTCTTCCTTGGTAGAACGGGGAGCGGTTTGCCTGGCAGCTCGGTCTGTAGTCGTCTATGGAGCTTCACGAAATCGCCATATCGCTTTCCAACGAAATGATCGGACTTGCCCTCGCGACGAACACGGATAATAAATTCCTGGAACATCGTCAGCATATATACTTTCACTCATGCACGAAATTCAAAACTCACCGCATGCTGATGATGCCTCACCGTCCGGCGAATAGACGCTACCCGCACCGCAGCCACGTTCACATCCCAGCCATATATCGAATGCCCCTCGGGCATATTGGCCAGCAGCCCCTTCTCATTTGCCCCGCGGTCGACAACCTCCATCTCCGAGAATTGTATGCGCTCTTCGTAGCCCGATGCCGTGGGAACTCCAGACACCATCATGAGCTCCACGAGCTTCTCGCATTTTCGGGCCAACTTCCGCCGCTTTGTCTCCTCGAGGCGATCTTCTGATGATGATACATGTTTGTTCGCGAAGGATTCCAGAAACTAAACTGTCGTTAGCCGGTTTGCCCGCCCCAATAGCAACCCCTCTTCCTCCACTCCCCGGGCCAACGGCAACATACCACTTGCAACTTATCCTGCCAAAACTCCTTCTCGCGCGCCTGGTCCAGAAATGGGAAATTGCGCACATGATGCACAAAAATATACCGCAGAATTGGCAGCTCCGAATCGACCGGCGCGACCTCGCCGAACTCAGATTTAAACGGGGCGCCGAAACGGTGCAGGGCGGTGGGGGAGTTCAACTCAGCGATTTCATTGCTGACTTGGTGACCGATGAGTTCGCGCTTGAGATCTTGGGACTGGTTAGATTGACTAGCTGAAGGGATAGATCTAGCCTAAGTTGCAGGAACGTACAATGCTCCTGTCGCCCTGTGAGGATCTGCCCCGGCGGCGGAGACGTCTTGTCACCACCGACCGACTGGCGACGCTCGGAGGGGAGGTCACTCTGCATATCGTCGTGATGGTCGTGAATGATGCGAATAAACAGAAGAACAAGTCCTTTCCTTTCGATCTAATATCCTCAGTCGAAACCACAAGACTGCTATAGCGGCCAAGAGGCGAATGCGAATCCGTCTGCCTGGCGGAAATCCGCAGATGACGTCTTGACTGGATGCGGAGTGGCAATTGCTGGCACCTCCAATGTGGTCTTTGACGGCAGTTTAGGGATATCCTAGGTAATAGAGAGGGGGAGAGAAAGGGAAGAGAGAATAGGAACAGGAACAGGAACAGGAACGGGAACGGGAACGGGAATAGGAATAGGTGCAGTGAGTGGAAGAAAGGAGTGCCGTGCCGGAGAGCAGAATAAGTGATGGAGAGCACCACTGTACAGAGTATTAATAGTCTGGCCGCTAATTCTGTCGATTATGACGCGTCGCTGCTCAGCCCTGTGGGTTTCGTTAGTTTATCTGCTTTCTTTTGGCTGGATTTGGGCCGTTGTTAAGGCCGTTTGACACTTGGGCGACTTGGTACTCTGTAGTTTAGTTGAACTACGCCGCACTGTTGATGGAGCAGCCGCATCACGTGGCCTGTCGGGCAGAATACCACTCCGTAGAGAGTAGAGAATACAAGATACAGAATACAGAATACAGAATACTCGAGTATGAGAATAAGCGAGTGGATTACGCTATCACAACAATCGCTAAGCAAAGAAAGAGCAAGTCTCCAATATCGCTATCTGAGCAAAGTCCCGGCACGCTAATAAGTTCATCCAAAAAGAAATAAGCAAAACGAATGGATATATCCAACCAAAAGAATGTCTCAAAATGAGAGTCAATTAAACGACGGTGAACCCGCCCCCGAGAGCGGCGTCCATGTCATACACCCCTTCGTCAAACTGGCACGCATTGTTCATGAGCGGCGAGGGCACCGGCAGCGCCGGGTCGCACGAGTACGGGTGCATGGCGTCAAATTCCACCGACTGCTGGTCCACCAGCGACATGTCCATGAGCGGCATGTCCATGAGCAGCATGTCCATGGGGTTGGTGTTCATGGGGGTGTTGTTCATATACGGGTACTGCTGAATGCCAAAATTCGGCTGTTCCATCATGTTGTTCCAGTCCAAGTCGTAGTTCAGACTGCTGTTGCTGTCACTAGAGGTCATCGGGGATCCTTCCAGCCCCACCGGCTCCAGCAGATCAGGCACCGGCGATTCGAACACCGAGTGGTTATTGTTGTTCATGGGAATTGGAAGCATTGGGTTGGCATTGGAAGACTGCGGAGTTGATTGAACCGACGACGCCCTGTGGCCCGGTTTGCCGTTGTTCTTCGATCGCACGTAAGACCATCCGTGGGCCTTCTCCATATGTTGCTTGCAGTTGCTCTCCCGCTTCGACTGATAGGTGCAGGGAGGGAATTCACAGTGGTAGACACATGGATCGGAAGAATGCTTGTCGTTTATGTGGCGATCTCGTTCTTTTTCGGTTGGCCATCCAATGATGTAGTATTTGCATGTTTCGTCAGAACATTTCCAGGGGCGCGAGTGCGTTTTCTCGTGTTTGCTGCACTGGGTTAGCATCCTGTTAGAAGAGAGATGAGAATGAGAAGAAGGACTTACGTCAGATCGCATGGTCGCTTAAAGACCTTGTCGCAGCTGGAGCACTTTTTGTTGATGTCCATCGGAGGCGCGTTCTTCTTGCGACGAGCCATGGATCGCTTGGCACCCTCATCAACCGAGCCAATGCTCAAGTTGCGCTTGAGAGACTGCGATGACGACGACGATGTCATTTTTTGAGGGGCACGCTCCACGGAGTCACTGGCGGGGTTAGAATGAAGGATGAGAGGATTAATACAGGTGAGAGGAGCATACGTAGAAACCTCTGCTTTGCGTTGGGGTTTGGGCTTCGGTTTGGACGACATGCCGGAAACGATGATACGGTTCTTGGTGGAACTAATCATAGCTGCTTGCTGGCGAATCTGGTCGAGGAGGTCACCGAGATAGCCGTTAGTGTAAGGCTGGTCAGACGGCAGGCGTTGATCTTGTTCGCTGAGGACAAAAGTCGACATGTGAATGCACTGAAGCGAAAAAGAAGCAAATCGTAGATACGTGACTCTGGACGTCGCGCAGCGCTTCAAAGACGAAAAAGAAATAATGAGCAAAGTTCTCCCAACGCCAATAATTTTAAATGGGAATCCACTTACCGGTGCCAACCACAAGAGGGTCTTTTCCAGATCACGCAGACACGTAATCTCTTTGGTAGAAATTCGATGCGGGATGCTTTGTACAAGGGAATGAAAGGGCTTTAAACGCTCCTCCTTGAGAATAGGATCAATGACAGTGCGTTGGATATGCTGGGCGGCCGCCTCGCTCATCTGACGTTTCTTCTCTGACGAAGGTGATGCAAACGAGGAGATGGAGCGGGTTATGGCTGACTGGGCCATTTGATAGTTGATCATGTCGGCCTGCAAGCCCTCAATCGACAACTGTCCCGCTTGGACTATGTTACTGGTTAGTCTGATGAGAACAGAGATTCTGGGTTCGATGGACTTACCTTTGCACTTGTCAGACTCCGAAATGGACTGACCGTTACTGATAGACGTCCCCAGACCACTGTCGGACACACGGTCTAGATTTGGATCGAGATGAGCCTTAACAAAGGCGTTGGCATCCGAGGGGCCCGACATCAGCGGTTGCGGTTCGGAAGCCTCGATGGCTCTGTTCTTGTCGGACTGCGCATGGGCGTCCAGGAACCCTCGGGGCAGGGGCAGGTCGTTCTCAAGCTGTGAATCGCTGGCATCGCTGGCATCGCTGGCATCGCTAAGGTCGCTTGATCCAGATCCGCTCATAGATTCCAAGTCGAGACTATTCAGGATATTGGCCATTCGTTCCTGGCCTGCGGCCTCGGCCGCAGAAGCCGCGGCGTCAAAGGACTCAGGCATAACGATAACGATAAGTAAAGGCGAAAGAGCGAGAGGGATGGAAATAAACAGTAGCGAGTAATGAGTATAGACGATAGAATAATATAAACAGAGCGATGAAGGAAAACGAAATGGATAGTGGGACGAAACCGAAAAGAGAGATGAGATGGAAGAGAGCGAGAGAGAGAGAGAGGCCGGAGGTGAAGTTGAGGTGAGGCTGAGGCACCACGGGGGAGCCTGATCCCGATTTGGCTAGTGTGTATTATGTTACGGTATTGCGTTAGTGCCACTGGAGACAATATTATTGGCCGTAGTGTTCCCAGAATAGAACGGGGACCTCGTTAATATCACGTGCTTAATCGAGGATTGTGCCTTGGCCGTGGCAGTGTCACTACAGTTGTACAGTACAGAGCACGTAGAAGACCTCGCATATTAAAGAGATGCTCTACTCCAGAATATTTGCTGAGGGACAGCCAGCTGAGAGCAGCATTTGTAAATGCTGAAACCCTACAAATCTGTCAGCACTGGATAGCATAACATAACTGTCAAGAGCGCACGGAGTAGTGAACAGCCACAGCGGAGATCAATGCAGCTTGGCATCTGCCTGTTTTTATGGGGCTTCATCCCAGAGTAGTATAGTGCGGTATAATTACCATACGTCATCGGTATATTACCGTAATGAAACTGCCTGTTCAGGACTAGCGCTTATAAAAATCCGTATAATCCCACAGATGAACCCTACTGGACTGCTGATTGGCAAAACATAAATGGGGGCCGTTCTGAAAGTAAATGATTAGCACTTGTAGTAATGGGAAGACCGCGTCAAGTAATCACCTGCAGAAAGGTGTCTTTATCACGGCACTGCATACAGAGCATAAAAGCCAATACTGCAGTACTGAGATCAGAACATTGATTCCTTTCATGCCCTCTATTGTATGGTACCCTAGAGCGTACCCCCACACCATTATTCTGTTGAGTGCTCCCTCTGAGAGGCTGTATTTTGAAGTATAACGTCCTGCCTTTAAGTGCAGTTTTGGTATACTGTGTTGATAGACTGTCATCTTTTTATTTAGTTGCCTGCTGCGCCAATTGTCAGATCATTGTCCCGAGATCTTAATGGTTGATTAGCTGCATGGTCTTAGCAGATTATCATTCACCTGGGACAGTGAGACCCCACAAGCTCCTTTTCTGTCTCTGTGTGCGTGTATGAACTACGTACAACACCCATGATCGCCTGTTTTGATGGACATTGCAGATCGCATATAAAATGTATCTGTAAAGGCCTGCGTCACCAGATATGACTGTCTCCATCTCACTACCGGGAACTCGTGTGTCGTTCATCTATACCTTAGTAGACTGAGTGTGCGTCATAGGAGCGTTGAGCGCTGTATGAATTGAGACTAACATGCACAAGTACAACTCTAGAGATTGACCAGAGTCCTTCAGAATATAAATAGCGTATATGCTGCCGTGGTCATCTAGCTATTCCCAGCTATATCATCCTGTCTCATCCAACCTGCCGCCCTCAGAGAAAACATACATGAGAGGACCATGGCCGAAGGTCCAACGGCGCTCACCACCATGAATGGAGGCTATCACTACCGGTGCACAATGTCATCTATCCTCAGGCCCGAACCCGCAGGCGTACGACGCGAATTAGCGGTGGGCTGTGAAGTGTTTATGTTGTAAACCTAACTGAGAAGATGAAGAAGATGTGGGGAGTTCTTCGGCAGCTCCAGTATCTCACTGCTTCTAATCCCCTCCAGACTGAAGGTTGCGGATTGGTTTCTAGAACCATGGAGCAGAGTATCCACAATTGGCAAGGCAGCCGCGCTGAAGCTTTTCAGTATACCACCTTGCGATCGTTCGAGTATCAATACAATCTTCAGAAAGATATGTTCCGGAATTCGATGTATCCTTCAGGTTCATTAGCTGGATCTATGACTCTGCATCAACCACTCACGTTCTATCTGAGATTCCCAGATCCAGATGCCCCGGCAAGTCATGATAGGGAATAAATGCTAGTATGCCTCTACCAAAATGTGTCGTCAGGATATGAAATCTTTTCCCAAGTTGTCGCAGGCTTTTCACTGAACTCTCTTTCTGTGTATATTCTCGTGTGCCTGATTGAAGATGGGGAAATGTTTCTTTCATCATGGCCGCAGTCACTTCGGCCTCGGCGTTGTTTCGAGGATTCCCAGACTTCCTGCTGGCGCTGTTGATGCCGCCCAAGAATTGCACATACCCAGAGCTTGACGGAGTTTCGCATCCCTTGCACTCCTCGAATAGACGAAGAATATGGTATCTCCGAAGAAGATTCAGGCACACAATATCTTGATTGATACTTTCGATTATGTTGAAAGTTGCTGAATTCGATGGAGATCGTGTTAACTGCCAGGATTCAATATCTGCTTGAGTCCGCCAACTGTGAATTGCTGCCTGCAAATTCGCCACCGATTGTGAGCTTCCAATGCATAGCAGGAGTTTCTGGGCATTCTCAATTGACCGGTCAGATGCCACATCCAAGATTTGGGCTTGGATGTCAGCACTATAATACGACTCTTCGGGTAATGGAAGCCCTGCAGTTTTGCATTTCGCAGTCTCGCTGTCGATGAACTTGATAACATCGTACTTGGCGGAACGTAGATTTCGTTTCCTCGGCTTGTCATCTCCTAGAGCTTCTGCGTTTCTTTTTGAGCCAGATGATAAGTTAAGGGTAGAATTGGCTTCCCACCCAACACCGTTTTCTGGGAAGGACGGCCAACTGCTGCTAGAAAAGTATTCTGGTTCCCATCCGATCGTAGCAGGGTTCTGTAGAAATGTTTCGACTGCACTTTCTATACCCGTATTGGTATAGGATGCCTCGTAATTTGGGCAAGCAAGAGACCCTACGAGAGGGAGTGTGGTTCCAGATGTTGTCCCGTACTCCAACATCTTTGGATCCACACCGTGATCATGTTGCGCAAAAAAACTGCCATATAACTGTGTTAGTTGTATTGCGGCCAAGGGAAATTAGAACTAACCCTATGTGCTGCATGATCTCCCAAGTAGTAGTGTGACTTCTACAATCCCAGTATACTGCTGCTATAATCGCGGTGACAGCTTTCCCAATAACTCTTGATTGTCCTGTACCAGAACGTATATTGTATCTGATATGTTTGTCAATTCCGGTTCGTCGGGCAATCAAAGCGCGATGATCGGAGTTCTGCAGCTTCTGCTTCCAAACCGAAGTCTGGCCTTTATTCCTTATGAGCGATAGCATAGCACTAGAGATTCGATTGTTCTTACCTCTGGGTGCATCATTTTCAAATCCATGAAGACATACGCAAAAATCGATCACATAAGCTCCAATCTCAGACAGTTTCCTGTTGCCGTCATATTGTTCAATGTCCGCACCAGCTGCAGTAAGTGCTTCTGACAGAAGGGCTTTCGATTTAAACTGATAGTTGATGATCTTTTCAACCGCTTCCAAATCTCCGCTGGAACCCATGGTGTAATCAAAAATGATAACAGATGATATTGGATCTCAAGTTATACAGAAAATCCAAAAGCGAATAGGGAAAATTGCGTTGAGACGAGAACTTTTAAAGCCAAAAAATGGGGACTGGATAGCTTTACTTAGACCTGACGTAAAGCAGCTCTACATACAAGGATATTATTTTCTCGAATCAGCAATGCTAGCACTCCTATGCACATTTGGGTAGCACAAAACTGATCTAACCAATCAGAGTGATGAAAAGACAACAATTCGTGATGCTAATAGCCATGTATGCACTCCCATGCTGTATACGCTGGCCAGCTTGCTGGGGGGGTACTATGCATTGGTGATTTGTACCTGCAAGCTGACGAAATCTTGTTTGGAAAGGCTGATGGGCGATTAGACTTAAATGATGGTTTCCCACATACCTGCTTATACCCAAAAGAGCATTCATTCCAGTGGTATATTCCCTCGCAGCATGATGCCGCGACACCAAAAGAAGAAAAACAAAGAATATTATGCTATTTTCAAAGGGCATGTCGACGAACCTACAATTTATTCTTCTTGGTACTTCCCTTTGCTACTTCCTTTCAGAGATACCGCAGGAAAGAAAAAAACTAACTTCCTGTATTTTACTAGGGGAGATGCACATCCACGAGTGACTGGGTGCAATGCTAAACTTAAAGCTTTCTATGAAATTGATGAAGCACGGGCATATCTGAAGGAGAAGAAAGTAATGGAGCCTAAAGTGATTCTCAAGGATGGAGCGGGCGAAACTACTCCGCTACCGGGCAGCAAGGCATTCTATGCTGTTGCTAATGGCAGGAAGCCCGGTATCTATGAATATGATTAGTATGGATCCTACCCGCGCGATAGATGTGAAGGTTACTTACAGATAGTAGCGGAAAAGCAAGACTACAAGTAGACAAGTTTCCGGGGATGTGCCATAAGCAGTTTAGAACAGACCTTCAGGCGAAAGCTTTCATTGAGGATTGGAAGGACTCTTTTGCTGATGTATGCCGGAGATCCATCAGGGCAAAATTGGACGATGGCTTCAGCCCTAACGATATGGAGTTGAGCATCAAAAAAATGTCACAGGCTGTTGAAAACAATGGAGGTGATGATATATTGGATATTGGAAAGTTGAGTATAAAAAGGCCCTAGCCGCAACAACAATGGCAAAGTCGAGAGAATGTATTCTTTTTCCAAAATTCCTCTATTTGTAAAACCTGAAATGATCGTGAACTGCCTTCTGCACTTTTCTCTGGAACATACAAAATCAACGCCCCTACTAAAAAGAACATCAGTCTGACAAGATTTCTACTCATGAAATTGTTTGCCTTCTGTAAGTTGCACAGTGAGCCGTTGTTCCCTTTCAGAATGTAGACAGGCCCCACTATACCAAATTGTTAGAATTAACTGGTTCAAGCCGGCCATCAATTTGAAAGAATACTCCTTCCTCCATCCCAAGTCAAGCGTGAGCGGATCCTGACAGTCAGGTATTCTGCACCTAGATGGTGATAGTTTACATCGCCATCTCGAACACTTGCGCCAACAATGGCGCCTGGAGAAAATAACAAAGCCTCCCCAACTCGAAGACGCACGATTCTGTTGAAAAGAGAGACCGACTCGCTTTCACTTTCCCCCCCTTCCCCTTCGCCCTGTGTCTTCGGGCAATCAGCCGTAGTCGTCTTTGAAGAAAATGGATCATCAGCAGCACCAGCTATGTGGTGGCGTAAAACACGAAGCCACTCTGGAGACGTAAACCGATGAACAATGGTGACAGAACACAGATTGAGTAATGCTGTAGAGATCGTTGGCTCTTGGGTTGAGATGACCACGCGAGCCGCAAGGTGACGCTGTAATCTGACAACCGACAACAGAGTTTCCGTAAACGCGCTGGCTTCGACAGATGAATTCATATACTAATGCGCTATCAGAATATTGACTTGAAAAGCTGAAGAGACTGAAACATCACTTACCTTATGCGCTTCATCCAAGGCGACTACGCGTCCAATATCGGTGCTCTGTTCAAGAAATATGCCCAGGCATATGTTGAAAAGCGAACATGCCGTTTCGGGAGATATACAAGGGCACGAGAGATCAACTATAGTCAGACGCCGAGGCTGGCGATCTTAGCATATAACCCAGAAACAGCACAAAAAGGCACCTTACCACAGGCTCCCATCCTGAGCCTCCTTTTTTTCCTTTTTTCAAACTTTCAGCCAGCTTATAGCCTGACGCAGCGACTTGCGTTAGGGGCATAAAGCTCTCCAATGTGTCCAATCGTTGCTTGAGAGGCTCGAGCTGAGCGGGAGTAAGACCGCTGCCCAATATCATTCGCTTAAATTCTGGATAATCAAAGCCCCTGTTGGTGGCTTGCTGCACTATACGCATGTCTCTTAGAATGCGTTGAACTGTGTGCATGTATAGTGGCAACGGCCCATCACCCTGTCCCACTGCCATGAGATCGAGCATGCGCTTTGTATTTAGATCATTTTGGTCGATTTCCAGAGGATCCACTTTGATATTGAAACGTGAATAGGATCTCTTGGCCATCCAAAATTAGAAGCTGTAATATGGTGATAACAAAGGGACCCTTACACGTATACTGCGGATATTGGTCGGGGAACACAGCACTCTCACGTCAACATCCGAGTCCGATGACAAAAATGCTGCTTCACAAGGCGAACCGACATTATCGCTTATGAATGCATCGTAGTGGAAAACAACCCCAGTCAGTGGATTAGGAAGCCGTCCAACTTTCGACGGAATCAAACAGTTTTCTAGCATGCATGACAAAGTATGGCTTTTTCCCGATCCCTGGGATCCGCATATAAAGGTGCTGGATGGGGAGCTGACGTTGAGGAGCAGTCGTGGGTCTTGGTAAAGATCGTGGATTCCCAATTTCTGCCCTGGCTTGGATGATTCCAGCACATGGCTAAGCCCAGCTAATAGCCCGAACTGAGATATCTTCGGTCTTACCTCCTGGTTCGTGGCTGTCGCGTCATGTTTGAGCACACTGGTTGAGAGCATCGGTGCCATGGAAGCTTCTTCAGCCTTTTGGTCAGGGACTGCTGAATCGAGAAGACCCAGGTGATAGTCCAGGACGTCCCTACTAAATAGCTCATTGCCTTCTGCAGATGAGCAGTTAGCAGACAAAGAACAAAGGCAAGTGCCTACTGACGTACCACCTCCTGGTGAATCCATATGTGCGAAGTTGTGTGACAGGGTGGGTTTATTTAGAATATCAGTCAGGCCCGAATAGTTAGAATGAAGATGAAAAAAGAAGAAACTGAGATTGATCAACTTGTGTGCCTTCTCTCAATTTATTCTTATCTTCCTGGCTGAAAGCCCTACGGGACATACCAAATATCCCATTTCTGACTATATGAATTTCATGTCTAAATATTTTGAACGGCATGCAGAGGGTTGCATTGTAGCTGCAGGATGTGCATTCACCTAATCCTTGCCAAACCACTAAAAATGTAAATGCATGACTTGTATTTGCAGCTTGGCTTTTTGGATCAACATCCGGAGACTTCCCAAAAAGGAATTTACGATGCTTCCATTTCTTTAGTACCCAAAGTGGAATGGGTCTATCTGAGAAAAGGGTCTGCAGCTGCAGTATCCAATGTGCTGATCACTGATGTCTACTACAGTTGTAGGTGTGCATAATGCTCATACGGTGATAGTTACATACATGCATAAGATAGAAAATGCATAAGTTTCACAGTGCAGTGCTGAGCCCTAACACTTGCCCCTGTCCACGTCCATAAAGTGCAACTCTCCGAAGGAAACCTGCCACTCTGAACACACAAAATGCAGCAGATCATTCTCATACAATAGCATACTTGCAGGTTAGAACTGACCTTTGCGATGAGACAGACATCTTAAAAGTTCGCAGAGCACATGCACCTGCAGTGTTTACTTTGTCATGCAGGGGATATTAGGGCAACTAGTATTAGAGCACAGGCAGCTCAAAGGCTGGTTGAAATGGGTCTAAAATACATTACTTGATCCTACAAGGATATTCATGCTTTTCGCTGATGGCGGCCAACGGAAAGACAGCTATAAGGCTTAGTGTTGATACCCTTAACCCTACTTAGCATGTATATGTAAACAGCCCCACACGGCGCAGCATACTCTGGAGGACGTAATGCCCTGGGCAGCCTATATTGACAACCCACCTCCGAGACAGACCGTATGAATTAAATATCTACCAATAAACATCTTCGGATTGCCCTGGATAATGGCTGCAGGGTTCTGCGTCCTGTCAGTTCTCCGCGTCTCGGCTTGCGGAGAGAATGAGGGGGAATCGGGAGGCCGGCAATTGGCCTTCAGAGTACAAAGCTACAAGCCCTCTTACAGTGGTATCTTCATTTATCTTCTGCATATACTACAAAGTGCATACTTCATGCTATATAACAGCAACATAGTTAACTAGTCACTAACTAGTCAGCTGAATCATAGATCCCGTGACGCCGCTGGACCTCGGCTTCGGAAACGGCAGAATCGCCCAGGCGGTGAAGGGGCCAGAGAGCAGCGATTCACTTCCCCCGGACTTTCGACTTCATCGAACGTGCAGCTTTCTCGTGCGATTGTCTGGTTGTGTTCCTCAGCGTTTTGATATGAGGCGTTGATCCTCTATATACAGTACAGAGAATACTGCAGTTGCTTGCTACCCGGTTGCTGCCTACGACCCGACTCCCGACTGACTACCACCATGGACGTCGAACACTACGGTGCACAGACTGGACAGAGTAGTGCAGACCAGCCCAAGCGACGACGACGGAATGCTGCCCGTCGGCTGCTGCGCAACAAGGCGCCCATTTCGGCCCGTCTGACGCTGGATCCTCAGCTGCGCGGGAGTATCGGCCAGGTGTCGGACGATCTGGTTAATGACCTCTTTCAGCGTCGGGATTTGACAGGTGAGTTGTGCGCGCTTCCTTACACGTTATTCTACGTCTGGGGCTGAAGATAGGATAGTAGACAGGGCAGATCAGGAGAACGAAATTCTCTACGTCGCGATATCCCCGTACACCCCCAGCTACAATTCCGTGGACGACCTGACATGGACCATACTTCCGGTTCGACTACGTCCCCGAGTACAGTCGCTTACTTCGCCCGTTTCACATTCGACGGTGGTATTCCCGGACTCCGCGGAGTCGCTGCAGCCGTTCCTCCAGGCGCAGAGCAAACTTGATCCCACGCGCCATTCGGTCCAGACCCAGCGCGTGATTGAGATCCGCGCGCTGGACGTGTTACCGCTTCAGCTGGATACGGTATACGTCACAGTGGAGCGGAACCTCGTTCGGAACCATGACGACGTGCAGAATAAGTTTGGTGGTGGGTTTACCCCCAGCTTGCATGGTCCCAATGGACTGTGGGCCAAGGCCGGGAAGAATGCGGAGATGAAGAGATACTCGAAAAAGGCCGCTGCAGAGGCCGAGGAACGGCTCACCGCTGCTGTGCGTGAGACGCTGGGTGCGCAGAAGATTGTGCATACTGGTGACGTGCTGCCGCTGCCGCTTCCCGCGCACCCGATCACCTATGCCCCTCCACCGCCCGCGCACATCTCGTTCTGTGAACCCGTCGCGCAGGGTGTGTTGATGCCGGCGACCAAGATTGTTCTGGTGCAGGCGCGAGGGCATGGACAGCGGGCGCAGAAGAGCCTGTCAACCAGCTCAAGCTTGCTCAAGCAGGTGGCCGAGGATGAAGGGGATGATACTTCGAACGAGCAGTTCTACTCTGCCGCGGAGGACAAGCCCACTGAAAGCGGAACGGAGATGGAAAGTTCCTCTCCGCCGGATGACTCAGAGACGGAAGGCTCTGTGGGCAACGCGAGTGACACGTCCGATGATTCTTTGGAGGATATGATTTCTCTGACGGCGCCGGAACTCCCGCAGGCGGCACCGTCTGGTATCGGGTCTGCAATGACGGCTGCCACGCCCCGTGCTGGGGTTCGTCGTAGTGACGGCGTCCAAACGCCGGGATCAGTAGCGTCAAACTTCACATCGACGACCATGCGTCCTGGCCGCGGTGGCAGTGGTGGTGGCAAGACTTTCAAAGCAGAAGGTCTATTGCGCTCGATACCCCTTGAATTGCTGCATCCCAGACCCCGGGACGATGACGACGTCGACGCCTTTGTCTTTGTGGATATCAGCGCACTGGCCAAGATCGGCTGCTTTTCCGGCGACTGGGTGAGGATTGAGGCCTCCGAAGAACCGCAAGCGAACATCTTTGCATCGATCAATCTCGGGAGCTTCAGTAACAACCAGCAAGAAGAAGACTCGGGCGATTGGCGCGCCGCTAGGATCTACGGCCTACCTGGTCTCCCCACAGCCAAGCCGCGGTATTCGATCAACCAGTCCGCCGGTGGCCGTCGATCGAGCTTCTCCCACCTCCGTCCACCGGTGCGCTTGACTCCGTCTGTCTACGTGCCTCCGCTGCTGCTTAATAACCTAGACAACCCGAAATACCTGCGGGTGTCGCGCATGACGTTCGCTTCGGCGAATGTGGCAACGAAGCCTGGTCTCTTACATCAAATGAAGACCGGTTCGACGAGGAACCCGCCTCTGGCGAAGGAGGTGACCTTACTCAAGGTGTCGACTCCGCTGTCCATGGACCGCGTGCTCCAACCAGCTCTGTTTGCGGGTCTCAAGCAGTATTTCGAATCCGCACGACGGCTCTTGAAAAGCGGTGACCTTGTCGGTATCAGCGTTGACGAAAGCCTGGGCAGAACGGTTTTCGGAGGCAATGCTGCAGACGCCGGCGCCCAAGATGACGACCTAGCTGCACGTCTGGGACAGGTATCCGGGTCGTCAACCAACGCGGGCCCACGAAAGGTCGCCGTAGCCTGGTTCCGCGTCGGCCATGTCCTCGCGAGCTCACCGTCGGAGGAAGACGAACCAATCGAGGATCAATGGGGCGGCGTAGCCGTGATCGACTCGGCAACTACGAGGATGGTGCAAGCCGGGAGCGACGTGAGCCGGGTGCCGGGTACGTTGAACAATGGTTGGGAGTATTGGTTGGGCGTGAAGGGGATACCCAAGGCTGTTGGGGAGTCTTTCAGCCCGCACGGTCTCCTTGCTGAATTCCCGCAGCCCGTTGTGCCACCCTTGCAAGGGCGCATCCGGGATTTAATGTCCGCTGCTACGAGCTCGCGTGCGATTCAGCTGGGCATGAAGCCGGTCGTCATGCTCCTTCGGTCGCAGCAAAGGCATATTGGAAAAACGACGGTGGCCGCCCGCGCATGCGCGGATATCGGTCTTCATACGTTTACGATCGATGCCTACGACATCCTTACGGAGGGCGGGGCGAACGGGGGCGATGTCAAGACAGAAGCCTACCTGAAAGCGCGAGCTGATCGGGCCTTCCACTGCGGACCTAGCTGCACGGCGCTCCTGATCAAGCATATCGAGGTGTTAACGGCCGACCGCATCGTGACGGCAATGGCCGAGATTGCGGCCGATGCGAGGGTCGTTATCGCCACCACGACTGACGTCGAGCAGATCCCGGAGGGCATCCGCAGCATGTTCACGCACGAGTTCGAGATGACCGCGCCAGAGGAGAAAGAGCGCGAAGGGATCCTTCAGAACGCAGTGATCGAGCGAAGCATCAAGCTCTCCGCAGACGTGGAACTGGGCACTGTTGCCATGAAGACAGCCGCCTTGGTTGCGGGAGACCTGGTGGACGTCGTGGAACGGGCGTGCGCCGCGCGGTCCGCACGGTTGGAGAAACTCGCAGAATCCGCCCGCGCGACAAGCCCGGGGTCCTCGCAGGTGAACGTCCGCGACGTGCTGATCTCCGGCGGCGATGCGGCGCGTTGCGTGACCAAGGTCGACTTTGACAATGCTGTGGAGGCGGCGCGGAAGAACTTCGCGGATGCCATCGGTGCGCCCAAGATCCCCAACGTCAGCTGGGACGACGTGGGCGGTCTCGCCAGCGTCAAGGACGCGCTGGTGGAAACCATCCAGCTTCCGCTGGAACGCCCCGAGCTCTTCGCCAAGGGCATGAAGAAGCGCAGCGGTATTCTGTTCTACGGTCCGCCGGGAACGGGTAAGACGCTACTGGCCAAGGCCATCGCGACCGAATTCTCGCTCAATTTCTTCTCCGTCAAGGGCCCCGAACTGCTTAACATGTACATTGGAGAATCGGAAGCGAACGTGCGGCGGGTGTTCCAACGGGCGCGCGACGCACGGCCCTGCGTAGTGTTCTTCGACGAACTGGACTCAGTCGCGCCCAAGCGCGGCAACCAGGGCGACAGCGGCGGCGTGATGGACCGCATCGTCAGCCAGCTGCTGGCGGAGCTGGACGGGATGAATGGCGGCGAGGAGAACAGCGGCGGCGTGTTCGTCGTCGGCGCGACCAACCGGCCGGATCTCCTGGACACGGCGCTGCTACGTCCCGGGCGGTTCGACAAGATGCTGTACCTGGGGATCTCGGACACGCACGACAAACAAGCCAAGATCCTGGAAGCCCTGACGCGCAAATTCAACTTGGATCCCGAGTTATCGCTATCACGGGTGGCGAACCGTCTGCCCATGACCTATACGGGCGCGGATCTGTACGCGTTGGCGTCGGATGCGATGCTCAAGGCTGTCACGCGGAAGGCGTTGGCGGTCGACGAGAAGATTCGTCAACTACCAGACGGGCCGGTGAGCACGGCATATTTCTTCGATCACCTGTCGACGCCGGAGGATGTAGCTGTGATGGTTTCGGAGGAAGATTTTACAGCGGCGCAGGACGAGTTGGTTCCTAGTGTTAGGTATGTTTCTATCTGTCCCTATCCCTGTCATTTTAAAAAAACTATCTGCAAAGATACTAACGAACACAAAAACAGCGCCAAGGAGCTCGAACATTTTGAACGCATCCGCCAAGGCTTCGAATCCGTCGACAAGAAAAAACAGCAGCCTCCGGAGCAGACTCAGGACACTATCAGCGGAGATGCAGGAGCAACCATCGGTGAAGCTCTGGAAGCCCTGCGTCTCAGCGGCGAGGTCCCTGCGCACGTTCAAACCGCCGACGGCAGACCGGTCGTCAACGGCGATCATGCATCGCAGGACAAAGGCAAAGGAAAGAGCCCGTCCAAGGGTAAAGCGCCACGTGACGAGTCGGAGGACGAGTACGCGGTCAAGACGGACCATTTGGCGAATTAGACTGTATGGAGTAATTACTCCGTAAGTGGGAATTCCATAGTAGATAAGCTGCATACCGTATATAGTAATACATATCTATCTGCATCTGTCTTTCTCTATCTACATTATCGAGATAGGTATGAATACCGGACAAAATTCGTGTAGGTCTCGGCGTTGAACTTCTCCGGCGGCCAGAAAGGTCCTTAGAAGATCTACTCGTTAGTTCAGGGGATTGACATTTGTATGATCTCCATTGACCTGATAGGCTCTCTGTTCTTCTTCCATGCAGCACTGGGACTTCCATTGGCTTCTTGAGTTGACTTCGCGGCACCCAGTACTCTGTTCCAACCCTCAGCATGAACATGAGAATGTTGTCCCCTGAGAGTCACTTTGCATATGGACTGATTCACTTGCATGTCCAGGTCAGACACAAATCTGATAATAATTGTGACAGCAAACCCCGACACAGATGGCTTTCTTGTTATTGAACTCTCCAAGTTTCTCCTTCACACCCGCTAAATCTTCCTCATGCTTCCGTTCAAGGTGCCGTTTCATCAAATTCTTCCCAGTGGGCCAGATAGTTAGCAAATAGTTAGCTAATGCAATCCACAAGCGAGCTGCCATCCTATTCCATATAAAATGGCACTTTTATAACCTCAATATCTCAGCCACCAATACGTAGTGAATAACTTATAAGACAAGGGTATATATACACACTAGAAAAAAGTATATTATTTAAAAATTTTTAAGCTGTCTGTAGCTTTGAATGCTCAGAAATTGAAAATTATAAGCTGAGTGGGTGACTGTAAATAATATCTACCTCTGGTTACCAGAGGCTGGAAACATATACATTAGGGTGAGTACTGATGGAAATCTTGTTGGAAACTGTTCACCTACTGCTGAAATTGCAGCATGAAGAGGTGAAATCTGATTTCCATGTTGAATGAAAGAATGCTCATTAGTTTTATTCACAAAAATACTGACTCTATCATGCTGAGAGTTACAAATAGATAGCCCTAACTAACTAATGCGCGCGATGATGCTTATCTAAAGGCGGTGAGTACGCAAACAGGCAGAATAGTGCTCCCTTTACCTTCATTCCACTTCATCCTTCAATAAAAAGAATCATTTCCTTTTGAAAAACGACTGTGGCGGACGCTCTAACAATTCTGGTCCCTGAGACAGCCTTGCGCATCTTGTAGTTCACCTTTGTCTTCACCCCCGCCTCTCTGATGGCAGTCCCTAAAGGCCTGGCACGGATCTATCGAACTCACTCATCAAGAAGCTAGTGGGGATCGCTGCCTTCGTGAGCATGAGCAGACATTCTGGATTCGGAAAGCGATAAAAGGCTATGGCGCGTCCGGGCGATGTCTGTTTAGGGGGGTCAGCGTGCACTGGAGTTCCGGTTGAGAAAGATGTGGTCGATTCCGGTAGAATCGGGGGTTGTTAATGCTGGATGCTAACCCGAACACAGAAGCTTGATAATAGGCAAAGGAATTCTGAATGTTTCGCTTGCTATTATGTATGAATCGGTTGATACAGTAGCATGGATATGCATAATACCATCACCGCCCTCCACTACTGCGCGCTCACAAACTCAACCCCAGCCTCTAACCAAAGCCCTTCCTCAGCACCCCACAGCGCCTCAGCCTCGCGCAACACCCTAACTGTCTGAACGACCCTCGCATCACCCGCATACGGCCCGCGCACAATCCGATCCACAACCCATCTCCAATCGCGCCCGTCCAGCTCAACGGCGGCGGCGGCCCGTATCCGCTTGACGTCAACGAGCGGCCGATTCCCGGTAATATAGAGGGTTAATGTGAGGAGCCACCATTGGCGGAGAAGGGGTGTTTGGAAACGCGTTGGGATTTGAGGGAGGATGGTGCGGACGGCATGGGTGGTCGTTAAGATGTGGTGGGTATATGAATTGCTGTTGGGCTGGGTGAGGAGTAGAGCCGTGGCTATTTCTTGCATTGAGTGGAATTGCGCCACGGGCTGCGTATCCTGACCCTGATCATGATCTTGGGCTGAATAGTCATCATTGTCGATCTGCCATGCTTTCCAATGATCCAGGAGTGCGGCTTCATGATCACGGAAGAGCATGCCTGCATCGTCAACCCCGTCAAACCGTTCATCCGTCCGAACCCGCTGCAGGATATCTAGCAATGAAGTAGAATGATACGACGCCTCTCTTTGCACATAAACCGGGTCATCCAGGTACTTGTGTACATCCGAGTAACACGTCGCCGCAAGACCCAGCGCTTCCATGGCGAGTTCACGGCTGGAGAATTCAAACGCGCATGCTAGATGGAGCAACGGTTGGCCGACTGTTTGGTCAGCTTCGTCCTCGCAATCGTCATCGCCTAGTCATGGTATGAAGGACGTACAATTCGCGAAAATCGAATTAAACACCGGCTCTCGGCCGGAGAATAAATACTCCCTCACGACTTCCGTCCACTCATACCCCAGCCGCACAAGTTCGTCTTCGAAGAAGTTTACGTACGCGCGCTGGTATCTATCTATGTTAGCACGGACCCTCAGGAGGGGCAGGAAGTAGGGGAAGATATACTCGCTACACCCCAAAAAATCTCTCCAATCATCCGTGCTAATCTCCCCAGGGGAATCAACCCACGGCTCTAGCCCCAAAGCCTCAGCCTGTGTCTCGTATAACTGGTTTAGATCCTCTGCCGTAGCGCCGTGGAGGTACGATGCTGTCAGTAACTGCAACCGGCAGCCGTCAGCCATAATCCAGCCCAATTGAATTAAATCAAGGGCAGGACTCACACCCGGAATCTCATTCCCTCTCCATAGGGGCGGTCTCTTTGCCCTGCCCGACTGCGACTGCGACTGTCCGCATAAAACCGCATGATTCGCGTGATTCAACTTCAACAAATGCTTCACCGCGCGTGTGCGCTTCTCTGTCGACCCCTCGAGATCATATGTCTGCGCCGGCGGCAGGGGGATTCTCGTGCCGCTGTAGTCGTCGCTGGTGTCGGTGAGAGTATCGGCTGTGGTATTCGAGGTCCAGCGCGTGAGGATTCGGGGGAGGGAGAAGGAGATTTGGAGCATTGTGTGGTGTGGCGTGCTCCGCTGTCTTCTTGTGGTGGAGTGGCGTGGAGTGGATTGAGGGGATTGGTATCATGGGTATACTGGGTTTCCTTGGCTAAGTCGCATTATTATCGGTGTACAGAGTACTCCGTATGTTGAAGCTGACCGCGTGGGGCGTTGGGATTCGGCCTCAGGCATGATGACGTAATTAAGTATACAAGGTGTACGGAGTACGTAGTACGGTCTGCATACGGAGTGGACACATAAATTGCTGGCTATATACTGTATCCTATGCAAACCTAGGAATACCGCTTTTCCTTCTCCTGATGTTCACCCTCTGCTGGTTTTTGGTCCTCCGAGACGACCGTGACGTCCGCGAGAACGTCGACGTCGACGTCCATGCGCGGACCGCTGTAATTCTTTCGGCCGTCAACGAACCACTGGAATGTAGAGATGACGAAGACAATTCCGAAGGCTGCTATGCAGTAGTCTGTTTCCATTTTTAGCTGTCTGTTTTGGTTCTAGGTGGAGGGGAAGAGGCTGGGGGACGTACTCATGTTGCTTCCGGTGACGGGGAGATCCGGCGGGAAGAGGAAGAGGACGGTGGTGAGGTAGATGTAACACATGGAGATCTGGCTGATCGTTAGAACGTGTATTCTAAATTTTGTATGTGAAAATGACGTACGATGTTGGCAATCCAGCCGACAACGTTGGGAAGGACGAAGGATCGTTCCGGGAGCATGTTGCGGCCTCGCAGGCAGTTCACCGTGATGGGGATGACATAGGCGATATCAAGCATCACGACCGAACAAGAGACAATGGCGTTAAATGCGCTACTTGTGTTAGTTTCCTAACAAAATAAGCGGCCACAAGAAAGCATACCTAGACGATCCAAGAAAAATAACACCGAAGATGATCACCAGGAAAACCGTCATGTACAAAGCGTTCAGGGGCACATTGAGCTTGGGGTGAACTTTGGAAAAGAAGGGGGATGCTGGCAAGCCGCCATCTCTGCTCGCCGTTAGGGTATTTATTAGGCTACACTGGCAGTATTGGTAGGACAAACCTGGCAAACGCATAGATCATCCGACTACTCGTAGTCATGATACTGACTGTTGCGAAAAGCATGCACACCAGGGGAAAACTAAAAAGTGTCAGTATTTCCCACAAGATAACAAAAAGAAGTTGAACGCACATAAGCAGACAAATCGCCCCGGCATTGTTGTTCGTTGCGTGCTTAAGGATAGCCAGGAGCGGCGTCGCAGAGGACGAGATAACGGTCGAGATATCCGGGGAAACGAAAAGAAGAACGACCAGAAAGATTGCACCGGTCACGGTTCCGATAACCACGCAACCAATCATGATCTTCGGGCCTTCAATGGACGGGTTAGGGATTTCTGTGGTCGTTAATACGGATTCCTCATTTGTGATTAGGCAATGCAGTGTATGTACCTTCGATCATGTGGGCGACGCCATCCTGTGACTGTTAGCTGTGTGCGTGGTATAGAATACGGACAGAACATACATAGCCTGTGACTCCGAGGCCACCTTGAAGCAACTGTGACAAGTTAGACTAGGTCGATTCGATACTCAATGGGACGCAACGTACTCCGAGCAACCAAGCGATACCATCCGGCCCTGACAAGTCAGCTTCGTTTACGTGAGGTGCAGTGCATGGTATTCGACTTACATCCAGTCTGGTTGATAAACTGTGCAAATACAAATCTATTGTCGTCAGCGCTGCCAATCCCAAGCGGCCGGCGATACGTACTTTCCAGAGTTGAAGTCTGGCGAGTAGCATGCCAGGACGGTGATGCAGATAACAGTGAATCCAGTGATAGACCAAATAACTGACAAGTCAGCATACCCTTTTTCTCCCCATGCATCGAGGGCAACCACTTACATGCACTCTTCGTAACCAGCGGGAGTCCAGCATTCATAAATGCATTGATAATAAACGCAGCAACATTATACGCGATATAGATTAGGAACTGATGCCAGCGCTGCGATACGTATGTCTAGGCCTGTCAGTACGTCTGTTCTAGACACGCATGGGAGTGGACATACCGGATGCATCAAAGAAATCACACCCAGGACCAGCTCGCTGCCCAGCAGCCCACCGGTAGCGACCAAAGCAACCTGAACCGTCAGCTAAGTTCCAAATAATTATATGAGAGTGTACACTCACCCATCCGGAAACGTTGGCCCAGCCAGTGATCCACGAAAGAATAGGCATCCATCTCTCCCAGGAGACTATTCAGTTAGTATTACATAGTCGACCGATGGTGATAATACTCACTAACTGTTAAACGTCAGTAATCGAGCTTGTAAGAATAAGACATGGAATGACTTGCCTGCAACCCAATGATACTGTCCTCCGGCACTATAACGTATTATTAGTATCCAGATTCCATAACCCACAAACCCAGACCAGAACGCAGGACTAACGTAGGATACGCTGATAAAAACTCCGCCAGCGAAGTTGCTATACACAGATTACAGAAACCTGCTGTGATCAAGCCTGCGCAAGTCAGCTTGGGCCCCGTATTAAAATGTGGCGGTCTGCGTACCCCAAACAACACTGATACTCCCACCCGACGGCAAACTCAGCGACAAGCTGGCTGACAGGGCCGTCCATGACTAGGAATGTCAGCTTCTTTTTTTCTTCCTTCTTATTGCATTTGTGTCCTCGCGCTTGCACTCCCGCATTGTGTGTTTCTGCGCGTGTACGGTGCATGGACGGAGAGTGTGCGTCATACATTCAAAATCGCAAAAGCCAAACCCAGCATCGATCTGAAGACCGTCAGCTCAGTTCAGCCCCAAGAACCGTCTCCGAGAATTCTCCCCAGAAAACTCAGAGGCAGAAACGTACAAAGTCGAGAAATTGCGCTTCAATTCAGCGCGATGCCCGAGGGCAGCCAACTGGTCATCGTCGCCTCGTTTTTCCGTATCCATGGCGAACTTCGTAGGTGTATAGGCAGGGGTATGTTCGGAATCCTATAGAGAGGAAAGATGTTGTCAGGAGAAGTTGAGCAAAAAAAGAGTAGGTGTGCTATCTCCAACCTCACTGGCAGCGACGCTAGCCCGATAGAGCACACATCCGCCTCCACGTTGTGCTTCTTAACCGCGTTACACAACATTGCGGGGAGAGCTAAGCTATTTACGGTAATAGCAGGTCTTGTCCAGATACGGGGAATTTACACGATAGATAGGCTCTGGTATTCCTATTGGCTGGTTGGGCCGTCCCTCGGAGGCATCCACCAATCATATGGCTAACATTGATAGCTGGCAGGCCCGAGAGCTAAGATAAGCGTTCTGACAAAAGAATGACATGTCTAAGGGTTGATAAGAGCACGTGATTGGGGTAGGGCTCGGAGATGGAGATAAACGCGCAATCGGTAGTTCAGCCTATCTACTCCGGTCAGCGGAGTATTACAGATAGATAAGGTTAAAGTACCGGACAAAATTCTACGCGCAACTCTCCTGCCTCACTGAGATGTTGCCACTCTAACAGTGAGTCAGGTGATTCAGTCACCCTCACCCTCAGTACTCACGCTACGCTCACCCATTCCTACTGGATTCCCATGCTGTCTCTGTTAACATTTTACACCAGCGGATTCATGATGAGTTGGCAACCAGGGAAATTTCTCTGTAGCAGTGGGAATTGGGCCCACGAGGTTGTAAAGAAGAGGAGACAAAGATGATTGACTGTTGACGCGTGAATCATCCACAGCCAGAAGATTCTGCGGCATTAATTGGTCCGGCGCTGTGTGCGTCTGTGGATGACCCTATGTCGAGGAAAAGTGAAGTTTACCCAAGCCACTTTTTTCTGTCAAGATGCCTCATTTCCTATTGCCCAACTGTCATTTTTCCAAAACATGGTGGCTCCATATGGAGCCTGATTGAGAGCCATAAAGCGATCACCTTACCATTCTTAGTTCTGCGAATTTAGCTGAAAGTACTCATAATCGACTTACCCGGCCACCAACAGCCCATCCATCTATCTATTTTTGCAAGGTAATTTCCCTGTTTATCCTTTTCCTGTTTTTGTTGCTCTATATTTACTTTGTTAAAGGGTCTCAAGTCCAGTATACTACTGTGAATTCAACCCAGCCTCCTCGTTACTATGGCTCCGGCCCTCCGGCGAATCCTTCCAGAACACGGCACCTATGCCATAGACATGGATCATGGTGGATTTGTTTTGTGGTGAATGGGACATAATGCTGCTGGAGAACTGGTGAATGAGTAGACAGTTAAGCGGGACTTCGTTGCTCAAGAGAGCAAGTATACATACTACTCTACCTTCAGGACCTTCTTTGCCTTGAGCCACACTCACGATCTCTTGTCTAATTCTACATCTTCCTTTTTCTTTCAATTTTCATTTCCAGATTCAAAATGCCACACCTCTCTGCGAGGGGCATCGTGGTGTCTCCGCTTCCGGATCTCCTGGCCTCAGGCAACAGAACTAGCAGTCATGCTTTGCATGACGAGGAATTCGTAGGTATTGAAGAGGATTGGGCCGGCCTCTTCAGCGATGTAATGAGGTACTTCGCCAGCATTCCTTCGCGTAAGTATGACAGAGTTATATCTTATGGCCCGGGACCAAATGCAGCCGCAACCATCTTTGTGGAACATGTTCCCAACGGGGATGAAAGCACCGTGCAAAGTCGCTTCATTCAGCGTATTAGCCAACATATGGCAGCTTGCAAGGCAATCGGTGTCGACAGGGTCATGGCAGATTATAAGTCATCCATTGATCAGCCTGTGTCCGGTGTGCCAGATGTGGTTGTTCTTACAGGAACGGGTGCGTTGCTGGCTATGGGAGAGATCAAGGCTTGGTGGATCTTTGAGCATGATTTCCGGTGGGAAAATTCAGCAAGATAGTAACTGGAAGAGGCTATTGGGTGGGTGGTCTCTAAAAGCATTTACTAAAAATAACCAGGCTAACGTCAATTTTAGGGCAAGTAGCAAAATATATGAAGAAAGCAGGCACGAGATATGGCTTCTTGTCCAGCTACCATAAGACTGTATTCCTTCGTCAAGGCTTTGTCTAAGGCCAATGGCGCCTGTATGTCAGTGATGTTGTTAATCATAGTGCAAAAAGCGGACTCGGGCACCCAACCCTGAGGCAGCGCTTTTGGTATATTCCGAACCGGCCGGCTGTCACGTGCACCCTCATGTGGCATCAGGGAGTTCCTACACCCCCACTAAGTTAGAAGATAGAAGATAGACATACAACTACGACAGACTGCTTCCATCTGCTTGCTTCCCCTTATGCTATCCATCCTTAGAACCCTGTGACACCGGTCACAGAGTATCTCGTCACCAACAATACCTCAATGAACCAACGGGTGCGCAAACACTGAAAACAGTCGTTAGAAAATCCTGTGCCAGTTTGGTTTGCTTTTATTTTGGTTATGCAAAGTGCCTACTGTGGATTACATGCGCCAGGCACTCTCCTTTCTCTTCTGGCTAGAGCACCTCTGCTTTCTTCTCTCACCAGCACAAAGTAATCATCTGTTGAATCATCATCCATCAGATTGAAATATAAAATATCAAGGATCTTCCCTTTCTATCGTTGCTTTTTCTGTAGCTTCAAGACCTATCTACTGTCGTTGAATACATGCGGCGGTCGGCAGTCAGCGTCAGATTAAGGCGCCCCCAGGGTAGTTCATAACAATATAATAATATTTAGACAATAGCACACGTACATACTATTTCACGATTTCCATTGCTATAGCCCATATCGCGAAATGGTCAGAGAAGGCCCCTATCTCAGCAATGTCAGCTAAGTAGTAGGATATTGCTCCGAATGAATAAGAGACATGTGGATACCTTCCATTTGCTACCACCAGCCATTTAACGTGACGTGCTCAGGTAAAATGGTAAAAAGAACAAGTAGCTAGCAGGAATCAGGCAGTTGACCAGCTGGGCAGCACGAGCTCTACAGCTTTGTTTGTACTGCAGCTAGCGGCGGAAGGCGATTGTTGTAGGCGGAAGAAAACCTACGCAGCCGTATTTCTATATTTTTAAAAAATAAATAAATAAAATAAAATGAAAAAAGCCCTATCGTCAGCTTTGTGCCAGCCTGATATAATACCCCATCCTGATTGCTGTTCTTAATGACTGGATTTGGTATCGGGATCATTTTGGATATAATATGGGTATGTATCAGTTCACATTGATTCAGCGCGCATTTTCTTTGGTTTTTTTTTTGCTTTGGTCACGACGGATAGACGGATAGATAGCTGAAAAAAAATATTCCCATAGACAGGTAACCTAGCAGATAAAATTACCTTTTTCCTTATTTTCACCTGGATACTGTAATAAATAATATTCCCTAAAGCCGCTTGACCGATCCTCCAACAAAGTTCAAGTTGTACAGAGTAGGTAAAGCACTTAGGGCACGTGTGGGCCCCTGGAAAATCTAAAAAGCGGGCCGCTGACAAGTCTATTTCTATAAATGGACCAATCATAGGCGTTTGTCTATAGTTTGCTATGTTTGCTGTGTGATTGGCGCGCGGAGCATCATACATACTGAAGATGGCCATGGGTGGCTATTATTGTTGCTGTAAGATATTGGCATGTGTCTGAAGGTCGAGGTCGGAGCGCGAGGTATGAGTGATATACAATGGTTGACAAGGTGTTAACAGTCTTTGGTTTCTGAAGCCTTATAGGCTCCTTTACATAGATGGAAAGCAACATGCAAGACATGTAAATTACTACTTTGTTCACAATAAAACGATATGCTAAAGTTGAAATGCAACCAACTTTGGCTGGACGGTGATGCTTTTCCAGCCCCCCTTTGACTGATAAAAATCCACATCCACAACAGGAGAGGCCAACGCAGTCGACTATTAGTGTCATTCAACGTGGAGATGGGTCATAATTTTAACTTATATCACACCTCCGACCAGATCCAAGCTAGCGTCCTTGTAGCATATGGTACCAAAATCAATAGGAGGAAGTTTGTAAAGCTTAATGCCATGTCATCACAACCTTAGCCATTCATGTTGCAGCAATTCAGCAGCTGTTTTTCGACATGCTGGATCGATTGCAAGCATGCTTCGGACAAAGTTGACGAAAATCGGAACTTCAACATCAGACATATCGTTGGGCTTCAGAAAGGGTTTTGTTGTGCCATTTAGAAGCCTCTCGAGACTCGTAGGCTTTAAATTCGGAATTCGGACAATGGTTCCTGAAGTGGCATTAGAAATAGGGTAAACAGATGGCATATATATGTGGAAAATAAGCGATTACCATTTTCGTCAAAAAACTCGGCAGTGCGACTACCCTTCTGTAGAAAATCGGGTGGGAATGCACCAAGGATTTCAACAGTCCTTGCTAGGCGGTCGTCGTCAACCGTCCACAACCCATTTTTTGATGCCTCTGCTGAAAAAAGAACTATCCCTTGGACAAGTTCCACTACCTATACACTATTAGGATCGAACTCAAAGTGAAGCAGTTTTATACACCCCAGTGTCAGTGCTTTTTTACTCACAAGACATCCTAGACTCCAAATATCCACCGCAGTATCCCAGGGAGCGCCAATTGTAACTTCTGGAGCTCGCAGAGCAGGAGACTGGATAAATTCTGTAAGATGATTGTCTCTCCAGCAAGCTACAGGAAATGTCAGCTTGGTGCAAAGCTGAAAACCCTATGTACAACATACCCACACCAAAGTCGATGATCTTAACGTGCGGTTTGCGCATTTCTGAGATGAGTGGTGTCCTGATTACTTCTCGAAGTGGGACAGCAATACCGCCCTGATTATTTGTCCGCACAGGGACTTCCGATAGATACTGAGATATGGTCTCATCTGGGCCTTCCAGTTCTAGGAGTATGTTTGTTGGTTTCAGATCTGAGTGAATATTTAGTCAGCTGCCTGCCAACAACCAGGTTATTTCCATTTATTAATTATGGACATACCAGTATGGATGACGCCGCACTCTCGATGAAGGAAATCCAGTCCGAGCAAAAGCTGCCGTGTGATTGCTTTCACTGCCTTGACCGGCAATCTCCCATCTTTAAACTTCGCGCTTTGAAAACCCAGATGATGGCCGAGGACATTGAATACAAAGCACACATGAGGTCCATTTGGGCCTTCATGTTTGAAATGATCCAGAGGGGGTAATACATTACAACGGCCTTCATGAGAACTTTTCCCAGAAACGTCTGATATTTTAGACAAAATTTCGCGCTCGAATATATCATGAGGGCCACCATAACAATCGGCCCTCAGAATTTTCAGAGCCACGTACTTTCGCGCCCTTTTACTGTCCATAAGCCTTGGGTTGAACTGGCGTGGAAATTATTCTTACCTAGTGTCCCTAGCTAGCCAAACAGTAGAATACTGCCCATAGCCGAGTTTTCTCATCACAGTATACTGACCAGATTTGAAAGTATCCCCCAGCGAAACGCGGTGGAAACCCCCAGCTTGGTAAAGGTCAGGTTCTTCTGTTACCTGACATGGGCTCGCATGCCGTGATGATTGCAAGAAAGGTCTAAGGATATTTGATAATTTGGAAGGGAACTTGGCTTCTGCTAGTGTTCTTTGAAAATTCTTTATCATCTTGGGGAAGTGGCTTTCAAGAACAGAAGGAAACTGGGTACTGGGAACCCTTGGATTAGTCTAAGATGGTCTGGCACTCCCCAGCATAATACTCTGTAAATTGTTCAGCAATTGTGTGCACGTGACCAGACCCTCAGGATTGGCCGACATGACTGATGATACATACTTGCCTCCTGAAACACCCATTCCTTTGCCGAGGACTGCATTGCTTTTGGCGCAGGTTGACAAAGTCCAGCACAATAAAAAAGGAGCAAGGGATTTCCGTAAGTAGATCATGAGTTCCCGTTCCTACCAAGATATATCATTGACGTGGACCTTGATATACCGCCAAACTTAAAAAAGTCCATGGCCTCTTAAAAGTCATAACGAGCATTTCAAGTACTCATCTATGTCAGCATACATCCATCAATGTTCGAATGCAAGCGCCTTGTTCTCAACATGAAGCGGATGTCACTGCGACGGCGCTCAATCAAGTAGATTAAATGGATTCCTATCTTCTTCTATATTTGTCACAAGCCAGAGATGCATGAGACCCATAAATTACAAACCAGCCAATCACTTCTAACCGTGCTGGGCCGAGGAACAAAAACTTCGATCTCGTGCTACTTACATGGAAGTACCTCTGCCCCTCAAGGGATAGTTACTAGTAGAGTAACAAGCTAAGAATAAACCATGTCAATTCTGTCTTACCTCTATCTGAAGTTCGCGGCGCTCGTTATACGAACATTGATACTGTTACCAGGTCGAATTACCTCTAACCCGGATGTCGTGCGCTACATCCAGTCGCGAGATCCCCAGCGGACCATCAAGGCGCACTTGTACCACTCGTTAGCATACAAGGACCAGGCTCCCAGGCCCATCTTGCTCAACTTCCATGGGAGCGGGTTCATCATCCCCGCCCATGGCAGCGACGACGCTTTCTGTCGCCATATCAGCCAGGAGACCATGTATACCGTGCTGGATGTTCAGTACCGGTTGGCTCCTGAAAACCCTTTCCCGGCCGCTATCGAGGACGTTCAAGACGCGGTTCGATGGGTGCTGGAGCAGCCGGAGCGGTTTGATCTCTCCCGCGTGGCCATCTCCGGGTTTAGTGCCGGGGCCAACCTCGCTCTTGTAGCGAGCTCCTCTTTGTTTCCTCCAGGGACGTTCCGCTCAATCCTCGCCTTCTATCCAAGTGTCGCGGCTTTCGTCGACCCATACACTCTAGTGGCTCCTGAAACTGGCGGGCGGCCCTTTCCAGCGTTCGTCCTAAGCCTATTCAGACAGTGTTACGTTCAGTCGCCGGATATCAGTCTCCGGGATCCTCGTATCGCCCCTACTCTAGCGGATTTGAGTCGCTTTCCTCGCAATGTTCTTTTCATTACTGCGGGCTATGACAATCTGGCAATCGAGGCTGAGAAGCTCGCTTCGAGGCTAGACGAAGATCCTGACCGGCATGTTGTCCATGAGCGGATGGAAAAGTGCGATCATGCCTGGGACAAACTAGCCAGAGAGGGAACCCGTGGGTGGGATCTCAAAGAAAAAGCTTATCGTTTGGCTGTTGAAATGTTGGATATGTGACGGGTATTTCAGCTCGCTTTGGAACATGGACAGGTACATTACTTTAGGGACCCAATATCTTGACTCTCAGATGTGATATACATTTCTTTTGTATAGCTTCACTAGGCAGAGCATTCTTGTACATAGGGCATAGATACTCCATCACTAGGTGAAAGGGAATATTTACCAATTGTACTACATAAACCGGCTATTTATCCTCGTTCTATCAACACCTTGATGACTTTGCCAGCACTCGGTCTCCAGAAGGCATTACGTAGCTGGCTGCTCTCGTGGATGTGCTAGTTTCGTGTTTACCATTTTCCAAGGACCTGGTGAGTGAAGACATGTCTCTGTCAGGAACTAGTGTGGACGGGGGTCTTTTGTCATGGTGGATTGTGAGTTTCCATATCCATATCCATATACACTCAACTAACTTGTATTGGGAAGGTGTCTGGAAGAGATCCTCGACACTAATAACACTAGTAGAGACCTTGAGAGAGGACCCTTTCGGCGCCCTTATGAACAGTGGACAAGATGCGCAGGCCACGATTCATGCCCTGGCGGAGAATATTGCGGCAGATATTATAGGTCTCGAATGATGGGTTGACCTTGTGTGAAAACGTCTTGTGCATGTGAATGGCATTCATGCGTTTCGACAATATAAAATAAATACGACATCCAAACTAGATATGACCTTTTTTAAAATACACAAACGCTATCTGTACAGTCAGACATACAGGACGTATCTGGGAAACCGTGATGTGAACAATAGTATTGGGATTCATATCACGACTTAACCTCCAACTTGGGCTGCTGCTGCTGCTCACCCTCCTCATCAACGACCGCTCCCTCGCCCAGCAGCTCCTCCACTGTCTTCACCTTCACATCCATAATCCTCAACAACGTATAGCGATGCTTACTCTTGGCTGCCTTGACATGTCTCTGCCTCCGCTTCGTCTTCTCTTTGATCCGCATCGGCTCCGCATCAACCCCCATAACCCTAGCCCGACATTCGAACATCCGCTCATCGACATACGGCGTCCCCTTGAGCGAGAAGTCCCGCGAACCGAGTACACTCGCCCTGTTCAACCGGATCACATCCCCGGGCTGAACGTTCGGCATATGGAACGGTAGACGGAGGTGGTCGCCCGCCGTGAGGAGGTAGGGTTTTGCGTGAAGATGCACGGTAATATAGTGCGATGGCTGCGCGGTCATGTACGGCAGCGTATCCACGAGGGACTTGGTGACTTGCAGAGGTGTGGTGAAGGTCGGGGGTAAAGGCTGTTTTGTCGCGGGGATATGGCTGCGATTATGGGGGGTTGTGAACGGTGCCAAAGCCGCTGGCGACGTTGCTGTGGCTTTCGTTGTTGACGACGGTCCGGCTGTAGGGGGATGGTGTTGTTGCTCAGTTGGCTCATTAAACTGTGCCCGCGGTTCTGCGCGCAGTGGCGTCTCTGGGTTCAGGTTTGGTGGTTCAGGTTGCGTTGTTAGACACGCACGGAAGATTGTTGTAGATGGACGGCTGCTGCTCGGCTCGAAAGGCAGAGCCAGGGCCCTTCGGAACGCAGATCGGGAGAACATGACTGAGGAGGGTGTTACAGACGGCCTTTCTATTTTATCGGGATGCGATTGCGATACTGACACACTCCCAAAGGCACGGGCTGCGTCACAATGGTCAGTGGGAAAAGTTGAAGCCCGTCGAACCGGCGGTTTTGGAGAAATTCATCACCCGCGGAAGTGGCCGCGTGGGCTGCCGTAATCACGTGGACAGTCAGATAAGGTCATGTGATTTATCACTGCCAAGACCTGCCGCCGCAACGACTTTTTTTGCTTCATTCGACCGACGGCGAAACATTCAGGTCACTTCTCTTCAATCGCAGCGTCAACATGGTACGTGTCCATATTCGTTCCTACGATTTATACAGATAGAAAGCTAACAAAATTTCAACAACAGCCTCAGAACGAGTTCGTCCCCCCACCCAGTCAACCCTTCCCCGACCATACACAACACAACAACCAGCTAATCATCATCACCACAGATACATTGAGCGCTGGCAAAAGCAGCACGGCAAGCGCCTCGATCACGACGAGCGCAAGCGTAAGCGTGAGGCCCGTGGTGTCCACCAACAGTCCAAGGATGCCCAGAACCTTCGCGGTCTCCGAGCCAAGCTCTACCAGCAGAAGCGCCATGCCGAGAAGGTGCAAATGCGGAAGCGCATCAAGGCGCAGGAGGAAAAGAATGTGAAGTCTTCGACTCCCGACGAGCCCTCCAAGACACCCTTGCCGCAGTACCTGCTCGACCGGTCGCAGGAAACGAATGCCAAGGCGCTTTCGAGTGCGATTAAGGATAAGCGGAATGAGAAGGCGGCCAAGTTTGCGGTTCCTTTGCCCAAGGTTAAGGGTATTAGTGAGGAGGAGATGTTTAAGGTGGTCAATACCGGAAAGAAGACAAATAAGAAGAGCTGGAAGCGGATGATCACCAAGCCCACGTTTGTTGGAGGTGACTTCACTCGGAGACCCGTCAAGTATGAGCGGTTTATTAGGCCTATGGGTCTGCGTTATAAGAAGGCCAACGTTACTCAGTATGGCCCCTATTTATACCTTTTCCTCTCTTCCTGGCAGTCTGTACTGACTTTTTTAGCCCCGAAATGGCCGTCACCGTGCAGCTGCCCATCTTGTCCGTCAAGAAGAACCCGCAGAATCCTCTGTACACCCAGCTGGGTGTCTTGACCAAGGGAACTATCGTGGAGGTCAACGTCTCGGAACTGGGTATGGTTACTACTAGTGGCAAGGTCGTCTGGGGTAAATGGGCCCAGGTCACTAACAACCCTGAGAACGACGGCTGTGTCAATGCGTAAGTTTTAAGGCTATTGTCAAATGATGGATCAGTATGGCTAATATCGAACAGTGTTCTTCTTGTTTGATTGATTCCCATTGTTCAGCAGCAACCGGGGAAAGCCTTCCATTATTCCTTCTCGACTCGATACCTTCTACGTCTTAAAAGATTCAGCCAAAACGATTGGCTTGTACCTGTTCAGTCTTCGTGTTTTTGAATAATACGGACGGTGTTCAAGGCGCTTGATTTCATTTTTATTTCTTCAGGTCATGTTATTTATCGATTTATTCGGTCTTAAAAAGTATCATATGCGCGGTGCTATTTCACGCAGGGGTTGATCCTGCAGTGCAATAGAACTATGAACCTACCATTCGAATTGCATGTTATGCCGAACGCCATCAACAGCGAACCCAGTAACAGAGCGTAGCCAGAGAAACTACTGATTTGTGCCCTACCTCTAATGGTGGTAGCCTACTAGACCAGACCAATCGAGAAAAGATGAAAAAAATGTACTCTGTAGTAGAAGGATCTATTAAGTTAATATAATCCAGTCACGAAGACACCAAAAAAATACCCATGCTGTATACAAATCCAACAGCTCCCAGATGCAAGAATCAAGTCATTTGCAATAATACATCCACATGCAGCCAAAACGCGGCGCTGAAACGCTTGGTCAGAAGGAAGAGACGCCAATAATGCCCAAGAAGCCCAAAAGGTATATAAATCCAAAGAAAAGAAGACAAAAAGAGAGAGAGGGAGAAAGGGAGGGAGCTTCTGAAAGAAGGAAATCGAAATGGTGAGACAAGACGAAAGAAAAACCAAAATATGCCATGATGCAGGCAGAAGTCTTAAAGGATATCCATGAAAGGAATAAGCAGGAACAAAGGAAAGAAGCTGTTCTAAAGGAATGTATCAGGTCAATAATTCAGTGCTATGTCACCGACCAGACTCTTCTTCCAAGGCGGCTTTAATCTTTGCAAAAAATCCAGCTGGCCATGTGGCGAGTTCTTCCTCTTTGGGAATACCACGGACACGGCAGTGATTCACGACATTAACCAAGATCCTATTAAGCATATCCTGGCTAATGGGCACGGCGCTTTCCATCTGCGCATCGGGGTATAAGAAGGGATCGCGCTGGCTAAGAAGCTCATCCATCGTTGGTCGGAGGGTCTGGTCACGCTGGAGACATCGCTTCAATGTCCGGATCAATCCCGGAGGCACTGGGACGCCGCCGACGCCAAACTCGGGGAAATCGATCTGCACGCGCGGGTTGGGGATGGCCATGATACGCTCGTAGTACTTGGCGATTTTGGCAAATGGCGGTTGGCCGTATACCATCTTGTACAGAATGCAGCCCAAACTCCAGACATCGCTGGGTTTTCCCAGTTTCATCACTTTACCGACACTGGATGGAAGACCCAGAGATGCGTTCGAGTCGACCAAGGCTTCAGGCGACATGTAGTTCGGTGTGCCGACTTGTTGTTCACGATGCACGTTGACGGTATGATCCTGGATAGCATTGGCGATACCGAAATCGATCAGCTTCAGTCGGCCCTGAACCAAGAGGAAATTTGCGGGCTTCAGGTCGGAATGAACGATGTTATATTCGTGAACAGCGCGAACGCACTCGAGCATTTCCTTCCAATAGTACCGAGTGAAGTTGATATCCAGAGTCGCGTCATCGCAGTTCAGACGGTAGGTAAGAATCTTTTCCAAATCAGATTCACCGATCTCCATCAGCACACTGAGAGTGTGCTTGTCCGAGTTGAGTTCAAAGTCATAGAGACGAATCACCCGGTCCAAATTTTCCAATTTCTTCAGCAAATCAATTTCTCCTTTGTAACCTGCTAGGGTCAGAGGGTCGACATCCTCCAGATTGACCCGCTTGAGAGCGAAAATCTTATAATTTTCAGCCATGACCCGGTAGACACGAGAGCTTCCACCACGACCAATGCAGTCCAGTCGAGTGAAGACCTTGTGGTTGATAGAAACCTGACTTCGTTTCTTCCGGGATTGTGATGCCGTAGCTGCTCCCCCAGTGGCAGTTGCAGTTTCGAGGACTGACATCTTTGGGGGCGGTGGAGCCGGCCGATGAGGTGTGTTGTTGCTGCGCGTTGCGAGAATTCTTCTCGGGGAGGGCCCCGCTGGTGCCTCGCCATTGTCCTTCTTCTCTTCACCGTAAACAACGGACATCTTCTCCGGTTTATCCAATAAGTTGAGCCCTTGCGGCTTACTTCGTTTGAAAGTCGGTGGAGGCTCGTTTTCCTGATCCCGGGTTGCGGGCAACGGAGGCAACGGAGGCACTTTAAAGACCGGCTGTTCCTTAGCACCGGAAGACTTGGATGACATCTCTGATGATGATCCAGGGGTGGATTTCGAGTGGGATCCGTAAGACTTGGGCGATGACATCCTTTCGTAGGGAGCATCATACCCCGACTGGGTTGCAGGCTCGAGGGAGCGATGCCGGCTTTCTCCATGGGGTGGGCTTGGGTCTGCCCATGTCACCCTTGGCGATGATCGCGCTGCGCTCTTGTACTGGTATTCGTCGTGACGGTCGTGTGCGGCTTCTCGGTCCCCCTCCTCTCTATCGCCGTCGGGGGAGTACTGGTCATCCTGATTCTCTTCGCTCTGTCGTCGTAGTACACCTCGTCTTGCGGGTCCGTTCAAGAATGTACCGGTGAGCCTTCCCACGCGCTTGACACGCAGGGAGCTCTGAGGCCCAAAATCATCCCCGTGTCGCGAACGTAGAACCGAGGAAGTACCAACCCGGGGAGCATAATCATCGTCATAACGCAACCTCCGCTCCTCCTCTAACCGCTCTGCACTTCCACGCTCACCTCCAGAATCCGGCTCTGCCGATCGCCGTTGCGACGGTGATACCGATATAGGGGACCGAGTGTGGCTACGCGAGCCGGTGATGCGCACGCTGCGTTGTCTGGGCGCAGGTGTGATGAAGTCGTTCGGGCTATTCCGTGCATCTGCATCTTGTTGTTCGCTATTCGAGAGAACTGAGCCTTCCCTCCGTGATCTCGAGTTCGATAATGCCGACCCTATGCGAACCACCCGAGGGGCTGGACTACCATTGACCCGGTCTTGAGGAGATTCGATGCGAGGCGACCGGGAGTGTCGTCTCTCCTGACTTGATATCGCTACTCCTGCTGCTGCGGCAGCTGCAATCGCACGACCTTCCTCTGGGGTACGTTCCCTCCCGCCATTTTGCAGACGGGGCGAGGATCCTAACCCATCTTCGTCAAGAAGCGCCTTTACGGAGGCACTGAATTTAGGCTCTGGTACCTCATCATCAGAGCTGTCGCCCGTGGGATATTGTCTCGAAATAGGCATCCCACGGTCCCGGGACGTAGAACTTTGGGTGACAGCTGAGGAACGTCTGGAACCGGAGCGCGAAACCGTGGCGCGGGACAATTGACGGGACGAGGGCTGTCGATGAAGGCCGCTGTTGTATGCGGTCGAGAGAGAATCTGGAGAGACCATCTTGGGCGAAGCTCGAATAAACGTCGGCCTTGGTTATATCCCCAGAGCAATGGCCCTTACGAAGCCGGGGTTGTCGTCGAGAATCGGTTGTTTTGGATGTTTGATTGAGAGTTCTGCATGCGACGTCGTTTTGGGCTTCGCGGGAGGCTGGGTGGCGGTCACGTGATGGCCCGTTGCCCGGGGTAATGGCAACAACAACAAACGTTGCGCACTATGACATGGCGGGCCAAACGCGCGTTGCAGTTGGTGTTCTGTTCCTATCTTGCGAGCCTGCCGGGGGGGCATGGAGTACGGAGCGTTCTGGGCTCGTTTTGCCTCGCAGCTGCGGTTTACATATGCCATCCATGCGCTACGGGGTGGGCTTCTATTCAAAGACAGCCAAGTGGTTTCGATCTTACTACGAATATACGAATATATTCCGCGGGCTGTAAACTGATTGCTAGGTAGCGCCTTTACTAGCGGATGCATTTGTGTGCTATGCTGCGGGATTGATGATTTAATGGGGTTTGTGTACTGATATATATATTTTTTGTATACCCACACCATGCGGTCCACAGGGCTGAAGACTACATTAGGAGCAACAAGAGCAAAGACCAGCAAGAAAAGACCAAATTCATTACTTGGACCATTTTTTGATCCCATATTGACTGGAAAACAAAATCTATTTACAGGTTGGCAGTGAATCCAGATACATTGACGGCTAGAAACCTCATAAGAACCAAGCTCCTGTAATGCTATCTCAAAAGCCAATGAAGGATACATAGGGCATATACTAGCACTAGACAAGGTCTTTCTTTTACGCTTGGTATAAGAGCTCTCTCCTTGCTCTTCGTATATACTAGGATTGTGGTCAATTGGGCTAAGATTGTATGCTATATGTCTAGCAGAATTCAGTGCGCCACACACGAGATATAAATCCAGCATGGCACATGCGGCAAGTATTCCACGTAAGTAGCCACCGTCTAACTAGACACTTTTAGCTCGGACATGAAGCGCTGCATTGTCGACCAGTCGACGAGAGTGACCGGACTTTGCCCTGTCCGAACTCGGCAACCCGTGAGGTATTGAGACAGCTCGAACCATAAACACACCTCCGCGCAAAAAGCAAGGTTATAAAACGATTAGTGATCCCTAGGGTGGAAACCGTTGCAAATGGTCGAACTTAAGTTGGAAGTCTAAAACATCCGTAACGAACATTCGCTTCATTTCCTGCAGCGAACCAGTCAATTATTTCGGAACAGCGCCAGAGAGTTAAAAAGTCACGCCCAGTTTCCAGAACGTTGCACGGGCCATTGCTCTATACGTGAAAATTAGTAGTTATGCATCAGAATCGCATACAATGTTCGTAGCGATCAGAGTTTCTCGGGCAAGGTCACGAAAGCAATAGCCCCGGGACACTGGCCGTAACGGGCTTGGTGGACGGTGTCTCTGTTAGAAAAACACCGTTGTTGAAAACAGCCATCGTAACAATAGAAATGGAACGGTGTTTTGATCTATTTACTCGTCGCCGGGCTTGGCCGTGGCTGGTTTGTTTGGGAAATTGCATGGTGCCGCAAAATTGAGGCGCCGAATTTCATCAAGAGTAATGATTGGTCATTTTTCTCAAAATGAGCAGTGGATTGCGAGATTAGGTCGTCCAAGGTTTTCCTGTTTGTCGAGTATTCCTTTCATGTGCGATTGTGCACGTGGTGACCTTGTATATTTGTGATTCTTGTTGCCAAAAGAAGACCTGAAGACATGCCAATCAGTGCGATGCCACCAACCAACACCACTAAATTTTAAGCAACCAGTTCACCATCGGATCGAAGGGCGACCGGCCAACAACCCCACGGACTATATTGGGCTGAAATTAGCTGAATATAGCTGCTAGCGATACGGAATACTCGAGTGGTTCTTTCGGACAGCAAGCGACGCACCCGGTAAGTATTATCCGGAACGCTAATGCGAGTCTTCGTATCCCGGCACACTACTGCATATACACCATCAGCTCGAGTAAAACGTAAAACTGAAATTCTAGTCCGTAGAAACCATTGGACCGGGATCTGTCACAACAGGACACCGGTACAGTGTTTTCTATGACTGCCGGAGAATCCAAGATGACAATGAATCAAGAGCAGTGACCCCAAAGTGGAAAGACCCCAAAGGTGAGTGTGCACATATGGATACTCCGTGGTCCTGCAGCAAAGGTACCATAATGCGTCTGGACCTGCAGCCTGATCATGAGCCGAGACATAATCGTAGAGTAGGTAGGCTTCCTGTAGTAACCTGGTGACTGAATAGCAGCCCGCAGACATCGATGTCAAGCAATGATGCGAATGAGGGAGTTGGGACGGCAGACCGGCTAGATCATGCACGAAGTGAAGCGGAAGCATCTGGTCTGCATGCAGCTGCATATTTACCAGATCATAAATAGAAATAATAAAAGCAGTCTGTTTCAGGATAGATCAATATGCGCCTGGAATAACAGAAAACGGAAGCATGTCAAACAAGGTGATGACAGTGAATGCCCAAATTGGATGTCATTTTTTTTGGGAATACAACTGCACCGCACCGGTGGATTTGGATTGTATGCTGTGGTGAGGCTCTTGTAACCCAGATCCACGGATATCCGTACCAAGTGTCTATACCGTCCTGAGTCAAATCGTGGCTTTGCGCTCCGTAAATAGATATCAGAAAGACCATAGGTATGTGGAACAACAAGGACGCAGCGGAAATGATAATAAACACTGTTATTGCATAGCTGAAAGTTACTGATGCTTACCCCCAGCCCTGCATTTCCCACAAGAAGCAAGCCTGCAGACCACTTGTAACTGGGCACTCTGGGGATATAAACGGGATCAATGCATGCAACTTATCGAGCCGGGTTTTTTTTTGAGAACTGCAGGCTCCATCGATCATCAATTCACTGGTGATATTCCCTCCATATGTCGTTTCTTTTTTAGCGTCAGCCGTCTAGATGAGCCCCGATCGGATACCGGGAGAACAGGGACCAACTGCGAGTAATTAAACCAGGATACCAAGAAACTGACTCTGCCGGTGGTTCCAGAAGCAGTTAACCTTTGTTGGCAGGTTAGTGTGGTTTGGGATTGTTTGACCTGCTACGTAAACTCCAGTACAGATATAGGGCTAGAGACCTCAGGCATTAAACATTAGTCAGCCGCACTATGCAGGAACACCATTTTGAGAAGCGATCGGCACTATTGCGGCTGAAGTACTTGTTAGTCAGACGGGATTGCCTGCCTCATTTCGGTCCATCGTCCCCTCATCCTACGGCGTACTCGCACGGACAGAGGACGACAGATGGCGAGAAGCAAAAGAAACCAGAAAGACAGGGAGCTAATTGGATTGGAGTCAAGCCAGAATCAGAATCACCATGACGGAGCCCTACAATGACAAGCGAGTATAGTAAGCCAGTAATCTTGAGTCGGTTCCTGATCCTGACTAATCACTGCTGCAGCCCCTTTTGCTCCACGCACGCACGCCTTCAGAAAAACCCACACGGACGAAGGACGAAATTACAGAGTAATAGTAATTTGGCTTTTGCCCTGGTTCAGTGCCAAGGTTTCATCCAGAGCACCATATTTACGTGGTGAACGGTCGCGGAAAAGGATAGCGATGAGAGAAAAACACGGAGTTCAGCTATTATGGCAGCTATTCTCAGTTGCCCAGGAATAATACTCGAAGGGCTAGGTTGCCAGGTTTGCTCTACACCCGTATTCGATGTCTGAATTGAACGACAAAGCGGGGATGGGAAATGAGCCACTGCAGTAGTCAGGAAATTCATGATTCCCTGCCAATATGATTATTACAGCAATCACACTCATCACCAATCGACAGATGTGATCGGGACCTACCGATAATTCTCTGTCAACTATTGCTTGAGACAGATCTCAGAAGATGGGCAAAAAAGAGACAGAAAAAGCGAAGAATGGAAAGGAAGCCGGCGATGTTTCATCCTTTTTTTTAACATTACAAGAGTACCATCGATCCTGACTCTCTGCGCACCACTGCTGCTACTGCTGCTGCTATTGACGGTAATAAATCGTTCAATATTGATGGGTCTTGGGCCTCCGGTAGAGTGACATTCTACCACGCCGACTCCCTTTGTGGGCAAAACACCGGTCCTGCCGATCGTTCCGTGGTTCGAACTTGGCCACAGAAACGCGGCAGAGCCAGCAAAGCCGGTCCAAGATCATCATGGGCCTTACCAAAGCCAGGTTGGCCTTGGTACTTACCATTGGCTGGTTAATGGTACCCGTCCCCTTTTTGTTCTCAGACTTGACTGTATCCGGTAACCGTTGTTGACGAGGTTTGCCGGAGAAGGAAATGAGAGCCCAAGTTACTACTAGTTTAAGGGGAAAGTTGCTCTCATAACCGTCGTCTCCACCGCCTAATTTAATATCACCACGAGAGCAGTCAAGATATTCTCCGGCGCCGCCCATGCGTGTATGTACTCTGTACTCCGTTCAGGCGTACGGGTATGCACATGTATATCCTTGTGTACGACTGACCATATAATACAGCCCTCCAATAATTAGCACTCCGGAGGATGTATGATGTCCAGGAGTCAAAACGAGGGATCTAGACACTCGTTCATATTTAAACGGTAAACGGTGTGTAAGTTGCTCTTTCTATGACATACCTCCGGCGTTCAGAACAACAATGCCCTGGACTATGTATTTGTTTACCACTAACTAACCTCTCTATGACAGGATGGTGCGTGTACTCCGTATTACGAGAGTATACACAAATAACACTACCCTGGAGTACCACCATTACTCGGATACTACAAGTACGGTGTATTCTGGCTGGACCCCCGTAACCTGAAATAGAATTCACACCCGCTTGTTTCGGGGGGTTTCCACCCGTTTAATTCCTTTTTGTATTTTTGATTTTTGATTTTCCCTGAATGGGGACCCGTCACTGGCAGTGGGAGATCCACCGGTACCTGGACCTCGAATGAGGGAGGAACATTCAGACTTTAGATCATCAACGGATGGTCTCTGTGGCTTTGGCCTTAGGGGCAAGGAGGTGGGTACTCCCATTCCCAGACTGGGGTACGGCCTCCATCTCCCACTGATGGCCCCGGCACCAGGAGACAGAAGCCCTCAGGGGTATATAAACCTCGACGAAGATCCCTCTCCTCGGTCTTTCGTCAAGCTCTCTGTCAATCGCTCAATATCTTCACTGTTTGTTGTTTCTTTTCTGTTTTTTCTCTCTTTTTTAACCAGTCTATCGTTAAACCACTTTTGGCTGTTTACGGCCAAGGCGACTTTCTTTCTTTACTCTTCACTCCTTTTGATAGAACCACCTTTTTCCCTTGTTTTGGGATAGACACTCGCTCTACAGATACGCACATCTCGATTGACTACAGAAGCCTTCGTTCATTCTCCCCCCCCCCCAAAAAAAGAACGCACACAATGCGCTCCAACAACCTTCTTATGCTCGCCGGCTTGGCGAGCACTGCTCTCGCCTACCCTAGCGGCATGGCTATGGACCGCCGTGGCGGCGGTCTCGGTGTTAGTCTCGACGTGAACCTCGACTTGGGTGGTCTTGTTTCCGGCCTCCTCGGTGGTGGTGGTGGTGGTGGCCAGAGCCCGGCCAACCTTCTCAGTGGCATTAAGGCACCCGGCGCCGCGGCTCTTCAGGCTGGTGCATTAGGTGTTAAGGCTGGTTCCGTCCACGCCTCTGCTCGTAAGGAGCTTGCCGCCTGGTTGCGCGGTGGCGACGGTGTCCACATCGATGTTAGCCTGCGTACGCCTTTGCTCAACTGGGCTACAGGTGGTGACGACGGCCTCCTGAGCGTCGATGTTTCGGCCGGTCTGTCGATTCTGAGCCCTTCGGCCGCTGACCTTGCCGCTAAGGGTGGTCTCGTCGTTACCCTCGACGGTATCCTCGGTGCCTCCGACATTGGTGCTCAGGTTGTTCTTAGCCAGTCGCTCCAGCAATCCCTGAACGCCTTCCTTAAGAAAGCCGGCAAATCCGCCCTCCCTTCCAAGGCCAAAGCTGGTCTCCACCTCGCTAGTGGTGGTGGTCTCGTCTCCAGTTTGTCGGGTGATGTCAAGAGCGCTCTCGAGGCTTTCCTCGCCGGTGGTGGCAACTCCGGCCTGAGCGGTGACCTGACGAGCGCCCTCCAGGCTTGGTTGCAGGGCAAGACCGGTAACGGTGTTGTCTCGCTCGGCCAGATCCCCTCTGGTGGTCTTGTCTCCATCTCCGTTGGTGCTGATGTTGGTTCCCGTGTTGACTCTAACGGTCTCCTGAGTGGCAGCTCCAAGGCTGGCATTGGTGCCTTCCTCAAGGGTGACCTTGCTGCTAGCCTTGAAGACGATGTCAAGACCGCCCTCGGGGCTATGTCTAACGGCAAGACCGCCAAGTCTCTTAGCCCTAAGGCTCGTCACGCTCTTGCTAAGTGGATCTCGGAGGAACACTGCAGCCTTGGTGTCCAGCTCCAGTCTGTTGCCCTGTTCTGGCTTTCCGTCGGTGTTGAAGTTGATGTGAGCGTCAACCTCGGCGGTGGCCTCATCGGTGGCCTCCTGTCTTTTGTCCTGGAGACTGTCAACAAGCTCCTCTCGACTATCTTGGGTGGTGTTTTGTCTATCGTTACCGGCGGTGAGGGTCTGCTCTCGCTTTCTGTTGACGCTCGTGCTCAGCTCGCCGCTGTTCTTGGCGGTGCCGCTGGCATCGATATTGACGCCAACATCCGTTTGACCCTGCTCGGCTTCCTCACCGGTATCGACCTTAACGGTGCTATTGTCATTGGTGGCTCTGGCTCTGGCTCTAGCTCGAGCTCCTCTGCCAGCCTCCCCGCTGGCACCAACGTCCCTCTGTCCAGCAACTCTGCCTCTCCCAGCTCGAGCAGCCCTGGTGCTTCGTCGACTCCCTGTGACACTCTGACTTCTGAGAGCGTGATCCCTGTCGCTACCAATTCGGAGCACTCCACTGTCCCAGCTCAGGTTCCCACTGGCCCGGCTCCTCGCCCCTCGAGCACCGGCCCTGCATCTGGCTCCGTCAGCGCGATCCCCACTCCCTCCAATGTCGCTGCTGCCTCTTCCAGCGCCTCCCCTTCGTCGACCCCTTGTGACACACTCACTTCGGAGAGTGTGATCCCCATTGCCACCAGCTCTCCGGCTTCTTCCAGCCCTGTTGCGCAATCCTCTAGCCCTGTGCCTGTGGTGCCCACTTCCTCGAGCGTTGTTG